>JAEVFN010000158.1:0-92578 GCA_030449075.1 Murraya paniculata | reverse complement strand
TTTTATTTTAAAATCACCCGAAGGTAGGGGTTAGGCGGGACCCCCTTACCTGAGATTATTAAATTAAAATAAAAAATAACAAATACATCTGGAGGGGACATGAACCAAAACCTCCAAGCAGAAGAATGAACATGACAAGCAGAAATAAAAGATAAATAATCAATGTAAGCGCCCTGAATGCTGCCTGCGATATTGCGACCAGTAACTAACTTGAATCCTTTCCGTGAGCTAGAGGATTGTGGACCAGCGACACTGAAGTCAGAATCAAAATCACGTCCCCCTGTACCCTCAGGCTCAGAAGCAAAATACTGATACCGACGAAGTTTTCACCGGAGCTGAACTCCTCATCTGATTGAGGGATGTCTGGATCATAGGAGTGAAAACCCATATTGAAGGAGCGAATAGCCTCGATTGTTGTCCGAAAGAAGTAGAGCCGGGGGAGGTCCTCAGACCGGTGGCATCATACACTCCATCATCCTCAAACTCGGGAATATCCGTGCAGTGATTGTTAAAGGCCACCTGTAAATGATCATCTATAGGTGTCGTACGGCGAACGGGTTCACTCGAGTCAGCTCCAACAGCATCGGAGGGTGGTGGTGTGTGGCTATCTGGAACACCCAACTCTGAAGACCGAATCTGAGCAGCCCCAGAATCCCGCCGATCAGCAGCAGCAGGCACGGAAGCAGGGGGGCCAAAGCAGCAAGAGGTCGAGCCGGCTCTGCTGAAACGGGGGAAGTCATAGCAACAGTAGCAGGAACTGGAGGAGAGTAGGATCAGAAGGCATCGAAGTAGAGGGAGAGAATGCAGAGCCCGAACCCTGGCTCTGGTCCACAGGCATAGGAGGCCGATGATCAGCAACACACAACATATTTGGAAGCCTGCTTCCCTAGACTGAATAACGGGATCTGCGGCTGGAGAGTTGCCCTTGTCTCGGGGCGTAGTACCCTTGGCCTCGCCAGCTGGCTGAAACAGGCTTCCGAAGCCCGGGATTAGCAACATAACAAGATTCCGCAGTGTGACCCAGATGCCTACACGAGGAGCAGTATGCAGGGACTCGCTCAAAAACAACATCCTGCCAAAACCCAGAATCCTCCTCCCCAATCCATACACGACAGCATGGCTTAGAAACGTCATACTCCACAAGTACTCGAGCTACTGACGGCCTATTAACCGAGGCCGTGGCATGATCAACACGCAGAGGTGTAGCAATAGCAGCAGCAATAGAAAATAAAGCGGGCTTGCAATGAATAAAATGGACCGGCAAATACGGTAGTGAAACCCAAAACGCACAATAGGAGATTCGACTGAACAACGAAAATCAGGGCTCCACTTAAATATACGCTACCCCGCCCACTAACATACCAGGTCTGTCGGACCCAAATACGCGAATAATCCTCCTCCATAGACATTTTAATTAAAACATGTCGATTATCCAATAATGAAACCTGACAACTACCCTTCAACCCCAATGACACAAAAAATTTTCGATAATATCCATAGAAGGGCGGCCAAAGGAGAACTTACCGACCAAAGCCAGTTTGAACGGTTCAGCCATAACTTGAATTTTCGCTGCGGAGAAATGGATGGCGGGCTCACCGCGATATAGAGTAGTCGCCTTAACCGAAATGGGAGATACAGCAGGGCCCGAAACAGCATCAAGGAATGATTTTTGGGGCCGAGAAGGAGCTGATGGGTTGAGAATGGATGCCGGGTTGAGCACTGTAGCATAAGTGGGCTTGGGGTTAACCGTCGTGTGGCGAGTGGTGGGGGTTGGAGCGGCTGGTCGGTGTGACTGAGATGGGCCGGCTAGGACATCACCGGCATGAGGAATCGGGGCCCGTTGGGGGTGAGTATCCACGGGAGAGGAGATGGGCAGATGTTCCGAGCCCACATGGCTTGCATGGGTTGCATGGGCTGTCACGGGTGCTTGGGTTGCATGAGAAGTCACGGTTGCATGAGGTTGTGTTGGGGGGGGAAAGCTGCTGGTGTTCGGTGGCAGTGGGTGTGGTTGTTGGGGGAGAGGTTGTCCCGACCCGGGCTGTGTGAGGGATCCAGATCCACGTTGCACGGGTGGCACGTGTGAGGCCAAAGTTGCATTAGGGTTTTGTGGGTGATGTGTTGCGGCCGGACCCAAGAAACCGCGCATGCAGCAGCCAGCAAAGATTGGAATTCGTTGGAGTTTGACACATGCGCGTGTTCGCGCTGCTGGCAGTGTGGATGAGAGGGGGCTATTGTCGACATAACCGACGTGGAGGCAAGGCCAGCAGGTAGAGTAGCAGCAGCTAGGTCGGCTGGAGACGCGGCAGCCATTGTCGCGGCAACTTGAGGAGCCCGCGGCTGTGAAGCAGCCAAGAGGTGGTCTTCGGCGTGAACAGACGTCGCCGGCAAGGTCAGAGCAGCCGCATTAGCAGATCCAGGGGCGGCCATGCACGCGCAGTGGCCATGCACGCGGTGGTGACAAGGTGGCCAGGATGGTGCGCGCTCGAGATGCGGTTTTCACGCGACTGTGCGAACGGTTGCTGGTCATTCAGACGGTGGTCGGAAACGTCAACATGGCCTGCTGGGGGGGTGGGTGCAGCACTGTGAGGGGCTGTTGCGGCATTGGTGGTGGTCCGAGCAGTGGGTGCAAAACCCGAGCATAGATATGTGACGTGATGGAGGAGGTGGCTGAGGGTGGGGCTGCCGTGGCTGTAGGTCATCACCGGCGGGACAATGGGGGTCCGGTGGTGGTTGGTGGCCACCACCGGCGGGCGGTGGAGTCATGGAGACGGCCGAGTGGTGACAAGGTGGTGGCGGCTAGGTTAGGGTTTATGTAATTAATGGAGAAACCAACTTGAAGCAGTAAGGTTTTCGGCAAGGAATTGATAGAATTACTACACCAGCACATGCAAATTTCCTACTCTGTGTCTTGCTGATGGTAATGCTGGCATTGACATGGTCAGCAGCTTAGTTAAGTGGTTTCAATTTTTTTATTTATTCTTTTTTTTTTCTAAATTTTGAATCCTTGAAATAAATTGATGTGTTTCAGTTCACGCATCCCTACAACCATACCAAATTCGTAGATTCTTTTGATTTCGATGAGAGAAATATCGTCCCAATCAGTTGTATAGGTCATACTTTGAGAAGGATATTCAGAGTGAATTTTTTAGAATCCAGTGGCTGGTCGGACTTTCGTCGATAAATTTAGAAGCCAGGTTTTGTTAACTTGCATTGGAACTGTAACGCCCGAAACTTTATTTTTAGGAAAAAAAAAGAAGAAATTATGAGAGGAGAAGGCCTCTTACGTGTAGATTGTCTTTGCTCATTAAAAGGATTAAACCCATAATTAGGATTCATGAGGGGGTAATTATGAAAAAACACTTATTCTTTCCTTAATTAATAGGGTTTCCTAAGACTCCCTATAAATTCATACTTTTCCCTCTTCCATAGCCCCAAGTCCACAATTTTCTTCTATTTTCTTTGCTGCTCATTACTCTTTCACTCATATTATAGGATTCAAACTTTTGCTTAGGGGAGAGAGAGAGTCTTAACGGTTGGTAAGTTTTACTCTCTCTATGCTCTATTTGATTTCCTATCGTGTGCCTTATTTAGGGTTTTATTGACATGATTAGATTGATATAGACTATTATGCATGATTTAGGATGTGTCTAAGTTTTGTTTAGGGTTTGGATTTATTGTTGAGTCTTATTAACCATCATTGATGCAATAAACACACTGAACAATTCTTGACAATATGGATATCTCGAAATAAAACACATATTTTATGAAAGATTTAAAAAAAAAAACTTATCTTTCTGAAAACTAGACATGTAGGGCTTATTGAATAAATTTTGTTTCATAAGATTTGACTTTGTTTTCAATTTTATATAGATTTCGAATCTGACACTGTTGCACTGGAAAACTGCAATTCCAACAGAACAACCAGATTCGTAAAATTATTTGTACCATCAAATGAATGCGGAAAATTCTGAAATTTTAAACAGAGATTAACATATGTGTCTAGTATTCACAGTTTTAATTTCATAATTTTCTGATTTTATAAAAATCTCGGAACCTGCTCTGTTCTAAAACAGTTTTGAATTTGTCAAGAAACAAATAGTTTTGAAAATGTTTTTGGAATTAGATCTTTTTGAAAATTTTACATGAGATACCATGGATGTCCAGAATAGTTCTATAAAATATTATGTCATTCTGATTTTTAGATTAAGAGTTAAAATTTCGAGAATCAGACTTGTACGGGTATGATAGAAAATCACATTCTTAGAATAAGCTCTTCATAGTTATATCTTGTATTTATTTAAGGTTGTTGGAGGTGTTTGAGGCTCTTAGAGGCTTAGAGGGTTTGATATCAATTCTTTTATCGAGGTAAGCAACTTCATTCCTATATACTTGATATGTATGATTATTTTGATATTATTATAAATATAAGTGTTTTTATACTACATAAAAGTAATTGATTTTCATAACAAAATTAGTTTATGTCAATGTTTTCAAAATTATTTATTCTTTTTAACAAATATCATAAATGCTTTTGAATATGTAATTCATTTTGTTACATGATTACCTTTATAATTTTGCCTATAAAAATTTTGCAAGCCTGAGTATTGTTATGGACATTTATGAATCTGATACGAATGTTTTATGCCAATGTACGATTTAAATTATTTATGATTGTATGGGGGCCACCTCTTGAGACTTTATGAGAGTCACCTCTCGAGGGCCAAAGCATCACGAAGTGCTATATATGGTGCAAAATGCCACGTACAAGTCATTACACATGAAAAAAACTAATTTGAATGTTTTGGTTCATTGTCCATAGTTATTCTGATTCTGATTCTGATCGACAATACGATATATATATGTTCTAGATCAGTACTGGGTTTCTGTTCTGAGTGTGCACGAGATATTCTGATTTGATTCTATTTCTGGTTGGGTCACCGGGAGTATAAGTGACACTATGTGACATGAGCTAACCTTTTTTTTTTGTGTATATGATATATGATTTGCTATGCTTTGATTTTGAATTACTATGAATTTATGTTATCTTATTATAATATGTTGTTTTATGAAATTTATGAATATAATATATGTTTTAATAAAAAGAGGACTTGTAATACTGTTGGTACTCGATAACCTTAGTGTGTTGGGAATGATTTTACTTACTGGGTTAACGGCTCACCCATTGTCATTACTTTTTGTAGATTAAGTAGTACCTTGTTGAGATGTACTATCATTGAAATTAGAGATTTGTTTCCTTTTGCTAGTTGGATAAGTAGAAAAGAAAAAAAAAACTCATGTTTCTTTCAAGTTTATTTATTCTATGAACTTGTAATTGGGTAGTTCTGAGACTTTTGTTATATTTATATCTTCAAGAGAGATTATTTAGTGTTAGACGCATGAATTTATAGTATTATTTGATAAAAAAGGTTGGGGTATTCAATTCGAGATTTTTGTGTAAAGATTTTGATATGACAGTAAACTCCTTCATCGCGTGCTCCACACCTGTTGGATTTGGGGTGTTACAGGAACTATGAAAGCAGTTTTACTATTTAATAAACATGTTTTGGCTATGGATTTTGATTTAGTGTTGATTTGAGTTGTGTTGATTTAATAGGCTCGTGGAGATTTATATTGTAGCCAAATAAACAGCTTAGAAAATCTCTACTACTACTGCGAAGGGCGAGTATGCGTAGGCTGACGATCCAGTCCTTCGTCTTCCCAAAATGTATCCATAATTATTGTTCTCAAAGCCTACAAAATTTATGCAACAAAATTCGGCAGCTGGACTATCTCTTGGTACAGACTTATTAAGTTTTTTTTTCTTTGTTTTTAAAATACAAATTGATGTAATCAGATATTACCCCCAAAAAAAAAATTATCCCAACAAATAAATATAAAAATGCCCACACAAATGAAGGAATTTCTACTAATAAAACACAAGATATTTTGGTCATTACAAAATTAAACTCTACTTAGAATCAATCAACATATGTGAATACAACAAGCAACAATAATTCTTCCTTGACAAAACAAAAGTGTGAAGCGAACCAAAAGGAAAAAAGACATCTACACTCTCAAAGTTTGGGGAAATGATCATCAACACTTCCAAATTTTTAAAAAGAGACATCAAGATCTCTTTTTAACTATAATACTCTTTATCTCTAATGTTTTATAATAAATTAAAAATAATATTAAAACAAATGTAATAATATACATTTTAAAATAATTTCAATATTTAAAAATATCCTAATATTTTACAATCTATTAGATATATTTTTATTTATAAATTTTGCAGTAAAATCATAATATTAAAATAAATATATGAAAATTTAAATTATTTTGAATATTATGTAAACTAATAATTTTAACGTAATCAGTATGTGAGATTTTTTTTAATTATAAAATGTATTTAATGCAAATATTTATTTAAAACATCTACAATAAATAAAAATATATTATTAAAGTAAATATAATAATTTACATATTTAAAATTATTAAAATATTAAAATACTTTAATATTGTTAGATTACGTTATTTATATAATTTTATATTTATTAAAAATGTTAAAATTAATTTTTTAATAATAATAGAGGTAAAGGATATAATAGTCAAAAGGGGGTCTTATTGTGCTATTTTAAAAACGTGGGGTATTTGATGACTATTGCTCCAAACCTAGGGGGTGTAGAAGTACTTTTTCCAAACCAAAATTTATTTATGTGCAGCTAAAAACGAGATGAAATACTTATACATGATTGAAAGTACTGGTCCGATCACATACTGTCATTGTAGTTCTAAATATCAATGGAAATCACAGAATAAAATTTGATGATTCACCTCACAAACTCTTCACTGTTCTCCCCAGACTATAAACTGTCATGAAACATTTTCCGCCTGTCCAGCTCCTCCGAAACTTGCTCCATCGTTGGCTGTATGCCACTTTCTGCTTATGAATTTGTTCACAATCTTAGCAATGATCTCTATCTCCTCCATTTCAGTTTCATTAGCAACATCAAAGCTCAGAATGTGAAGCAAATTATTATGTTCAATGGAAAGAGAAAATATTGAGTATCTGAGTATGCTCATTCGATGCGAAGTCATTAAGCTAGCGCTAGGTTTTACTCCAGTTGACAATTCCACCAGAGCAACCCCAAAGCTATATACATTACTCTTCTCTGTTAATATACCCGTCATTAAACATTCTGGATCTAAGTAAGCAATGGTCCCTTGTATTTTCGTGTCCCATAGCAGTTTGATCTGGCGAAATCAACACTGAAGCCCCAAAATCTGCCACTTTTTCCGTGTAATTGTCATCCAAGAAATGTTGTCAGACTTTACATCCCCGTGGATGATGGGAAGGCTTGCTAAAGAATGGAAATATTCAGTCGACTTTTCCAGGTTCTTAAAACTTGTGAACTCCTAACATGGATATGGTGAGATAGAGTTTTTTTTTTTTTTTTTAAACCACCCGAAAGGTGGGGGGGTTAGGCGGGACCCCCTTACCTGTAGATTATTAAATTAAAATAAAAAATAACAAATATCTGGAGGGGGACATGAACCAAAACCTCCAAGCAAAGAATGAACATGACAAGCAGAAATAAAAGATAAATAATCAATGTAAGCGCCCTGAATGCCGCCTGCGATACTTGCGACCAGTAACTAACTTGAATCCTTTCCGTGAGCTAGAGGATTGTGGACCAGCGACACTGAAGTCAGAATCAAAATCACGTCCCCCTGTACCCTCAGGCTCAGAAGCAAAATACTGATTACCGACGAAGTTTTCACCGGAGCTGAACTCCTCATCTGATTGAGGGATGTCTGGATCATAGGAGTGAAAACCCATATTGAAGGAGCGAATAGCCTCGATTGTTGTCCGAAAGAAGGTAGAGCCGGGGGAGGTCCTCAGACCGGTGGCATCATACACCCATCATCCTCAAACTCGGGAATATCCGTGCAGTGATTGTTAAAGGCCACCTGTAAATGATCATCTATAGGTGTCGTACGGCGAACGGGTTCACTCGAGTCAGCTCCAACAGCATCGGAGGGTGGTGGTGTGTGGCTATCTGGAACACCCAACTCTGAAGACCGAATCTGAGCAGCCCCAGAATCCCGCCGATCAGCAGCAGCAGGCACGGAAGCAGGGGGGCCAAAGCAGCAGAGGTCGAGCCGGCTCTGCTGAAACGGGGGAAGTCATAGCAACAGTAGCAGGAACTGGAGGAGGAGTAGGATCAGAAGGCATCGAAGTAGAGGGAGAGAAGCAGAGCCCGAACCCTGGCTCTGGTCCACAGGCATAGGAGGCCGATGATCAGCAACAACAACATATTTGGAAGCCTGAGCTTCCCTAGACTGAATAACGGGATCGCGGCTGGAGAGTTGCCCTTGTCTCGGGGCGCAGTACCCTTGGCCTCGCCAGCTGGCTGAACAGGCTTCCGAAGCCCGGGATTAGCAACATAACAAGATTCCGCAGTGTGACCCAGATGCCTACACGAGGAGCAGTATGCAGGGACTCGCTCAAAAACAACATCCTGCCAAAACCCAGAATCCTCCTCCCCAATCCATACACGAGGCAGCAATGGCTTAGAAACGTCATACTCCACAAGTACTCGAGCTACTGACGGCCTATTAACCGAGGCCGTGGCATGATCAACACGCAGAGGTGTACCAATAGCAGCAGCAATAGAAAATAAAGCGGGCTTGCAATGAATAAAATGGACCGGCAAATACGGTAGTGAAACCCAAACAGCACAATAGGAGATTCGACTGAACAACGAAAATCAGGGCTCCACTTAAATATACGCATCCCCGCCCACTAACATACCAGGTCTGTAGGACCCAAATACGCGAATAATCCTCCTCCATAGACATTTTAATTAAAACATGTCGATTATCCAATAATGAAACCTGACAACTACCCTTCAACCCCAATGACACAAAAAATTTTCGGATAATATCCATAGAAGGGCGGCCAAAGGAGAACTTACCGACCAAAGCCAGTTTGAACGGTTCAGCCATAACTTGAATTTTCGCTGCGGAGAAATGGATGGCGGGCTCACCGCGATATAGAGGTAGTCGCTTAACCGAAATGGGAGATACAGCAGGGCCCGAAACAGCATCAAGGAATGATTTTTGGGGCCGAGAAGGAGCTGATGGGTTGAGAATGGATGCCGGGTTGAGCACTGTAGCATAAGTGGGCTTGGGGTTAACCGTCGTGTGGCGAGTGGTGGGGGTTGGAGCGGCTGGTCGGTGTGACTGAGATGGGCCGGCTAGGACATCACCGGCATGAGGAATCGGGGCCCGTTGGGGGTGAGTATCCACGGGAGAGGAGATGGGCAGATGTTCCGAGCCCACATGGCTTGCATGGGTTGCATGGGCTGTCACGGGTGCTTGGGTTGCATGAGAAGTCACGGTTGCATGAGGTTGTGTTGGGGGGGGAAAGCTGCTGGTGTTCGGTGGCAGTGGGTGTGGTTGTTGGGGGAGGGTTGTCCCGACCCGGGCTGTGTGAGGGATCCAGATCCACGTTGCACGGGTGGCACGTGTGAGGCCAAAGTTGCATTAGGGTTTTGTGGGTGATGTGTTGCGCCCGGACCCAAGAAACCGCCGCATGCAGCAGCCAGCAAAGATTGGAATTCGTTGGAGTTTGACAAATGCGCGTGTTCGCGCTGCTGGCAGTGTGGATGAGAGGGGGCTATTGTCGACATAACCGACGTGGAGGCAAGGCCAGCAGGTAGAGTAGCAGCAGCTAGGTCGGCTGGAGACGCGGCAGCCATTGTCGCGGCAACTTGAGGAGCCCGCGGCTGTGAAGCAGCCAAGAGGTGGTCTTCGGCGTGAACAGACGTCGCCGCGCAAGGTCAGAGCAGCCGCATTAGCAGATCCAGGGGGGCCATGCACGCGGCAGTGGCCATGCACGCGGTGGTGACAAGGTGGCCAGGATGGTGCGCGCTCGAGATGCGGTTTTCACGCGACTGTGCGAACGGTTGCTGGTCATTCAGACGGTGGTCGGAAACGTCAACATGGCCTGCTGGGGGGGTGGGTGCAGCACTGTGAGGGGCTGTTGCGGCATTGGTGGTGGTCCGAGCAGTGGGTGGCAAAACCCGAGCATGAGATATGTGACGTGATGGAGGAGGTGGCTGAGGGTGGGGCTGCCGTGGCTGTAGGTCATCACCGGCGGGACAATGGGGGTCCGGTGGTGGTTGGTGGCCACCACCGGCGGGCGGTGGAGTCATGGAGACGGCCGAGTGGTGACAAGGTGGTGGGCGGCTTAGGGTTTTATGTAATTAATGGAGAAACCAACTTGAAGCAGTAAGGTTTTCGGCAAGGAATTGATAGAATTACTACACCAGCACATGCAAATTACTCATACTCTGTTCTTGCTGATGGTAATGCTGGCATTGACATGGTCAGCAGCTTTAGTTAAGTGGTTTCAATTTTTTTATTTATTCTTTTTTTTTTTCTAAATTTTGAATCCTTGAAATAAATTGATGTGTTTCAGTTCACGCATCCCTACAACCATACCAAATTCGTAGATATTCTTTTGATTTCGATGAGAGAAATATCGTCCCAATCAGTTGTATAGGTCATACTTTGAGAAGGATATTCAGAGTGAATTTTTTTAGAATCCAGTGGCTGGTCGGACTTTCGTCGATAAATTTAGAAGCCAGGTTTTGTTAACTTGCATTGGAACTGTAACGCCCGAAACTTTATTTTTAGGAAAAAAAAAGAAGAAATTATGAGAGGAGAAGGCCTCTTACGTGTAGAAATTGTCTTTGCTCATTAAAAGGATTATTAAACCCATAATTAGGATTCATGAGGGGGTAATTATGAAAAAACACTTATTCTTTCCTTAATTAATAGGGTTTCCTAAGACTCCCTATAAATTCATACTTTTTCCCTCTTCCATAGCCCCAAGTCCACATATTTTCTTCTATTTTCTTTGCTGCTTCATACTCTTTCACTCATATTACTAGGATTCAAACTTTTGCTTAGGGGAGAGAGAGAGTCTTAACGGGTGGTAAGTTTACTCTCTCTATGCTCTATTTGATTTCCTATCGTGTGCCTTATTTAGGTTTATTGACATGATTTTAGATTGATATAGACTATTATGCATGATTTAGGAATGTGTCTAAGTTTATGTTTAGGGTTTGGATTATTGTTGAGTCTTATTAACCAATCATTGATGCATAAACACACTGAACAATTCTTGACAATATGGGCTAAATCTCGAAATAAAACACAATATTTTATGAAAGATTTAAAAAAAAAACTTATCTTTCTGAAAACTAGACATGTAGGGCTTATTGAATAAATTTTGTTTCATAAGATTTGACTTTGTTTTCAATTTTATATAGATTTTCGAATCTGACACTGTTGCACTGGAAAACTGCAATTCCAACAGAACAACCAGATTCGTAAAATTATTGGTACCATCAAATGAATTCGAAAAATTCTGAAATTTTAAACAGAGATTAACATATGTGTCTAGTATTCACAGTTTTAATTTCATAATTTTCTGATTTTATAAAAATCTCGGAACCTGCTCTGTTCTAAAACAGTTTTGAATTTGTCAAGAAACAAATAGTTTTGAAAATTTTTGGAATTAGATCTTTTTGAAAATTTTACATGAGATACCATGGATGTCCAGAATAGTTCTATAAAATATTATGTCATTCTGATTTTTAGATTAAGAGTTAAAATTTCGAGAATCAGACTTGTACGGGTATGATAGAAAATCACATTCTTAGAATAAGCTCTTCATAGTTATATCTTGTATTTATTTAAGGTGTTGGAGGTGTTTGAGGCTCTTAGAGGCTTAGAGGTGTTTGATATCAATTCTTTTATCGAGGTAAGCAACTTCATTCCTAATATACTGATATGTATGATTATTTGATATTATTATAAATATAAGTGTTTTTACTACATAAAAGATTAATTGATTTTCATAACAAAATTTATGTCAATGTTTTCAAAATTATTTATTCTTTTTAACAAATATCATAAATGCTTTTGAATATGTAATTCATTTTGTTACATGATTACCTTTATAATTTTGCCTATAAAATATTTTGCAAGCCTGAGTTATTGTTATGGACATTTATGAATCTGATACGAATGTTTTATGCCAATGTACGATTTAAATTATTTATGATTGTATGGGGGCCACCTCTTGAGACTTTATGAGAGTCACCTCTCGAGGGCCAAAGCTCACGAAGTGCTATATATGGTGCAAAATGCCACGTACAAGTCATTACACATGAAAAAAACTAATTTGAATGTTTTGGTTCATTGTCCATAGTTATTCTGATTCTGATTCTGATCGTACAATACGATATATATATGTTCTAGATCAGTACTGGGTTTCTGTTCTGAGTGTGCACGAGATATTCTGAATGTGATTCTGTTTCTGGTTGGGTCACCGGGAGTATAAGTGACACTATGTGACATGAGCTAACCTTTTGTTTTTGTGTATATGATATATGATTTGCTATGCTTTGATATTTTGAATTACTATGAATTTATGTTATCTTATTATAATATGTTGTTTTATGAAATTTATGAATTATAATATGTTTTAATAAAAAGAGGACTTGTAATACTGTTGGTTCGATAACCTTAGTGTGTTGGGAATGATTTTACTTACTGGGTTAACGGCTCACCCATTGTCATTACTTTTTGTAGATTAAGTACCTTGTTGAGAGATGTACTTATCATTGAAATTAGAGATTTGTTTCCTTTTGCTAGTTGGATAAGTAGAAAAGAAAAAAAAACTCATGTTCTTTCAAGTTTATTTATTCTATGAACTTGTAATTGGGTAGTTCTGAGACTTTTGTTATATTTATATCTTCAAGAGAGATTATTTAGTGTTAGACGCAATTTATAGTATTATTTGATAAAAAAGGTTGGGGTATTCAATTCGAGATTTTGTGTAAAGATTTTGATATGACGTAAACTCCTTCATCGCGTGCTCCACACCTGTTGGATTTGGGTGTTACAGGAACTATGAAAGCAGTTTTACTATTTAATAAACAATGTTTTGGCTATGGATTTTGATTTAGTGTTGATTTGAGTTGTGTTGATTTAATAGGCTCGTGGAGATTTATATTGTAGCCAAATACAGCTTAGAAAATCTCTACTACTACTGCGAAAGGGAGAGTATGCTGACGATCCAGTCCTTCGTCTTCCCAAAAATGTATCCATAATTATTGTTCTCAAAGCCTACAAAAATAATTTATGCAACAAAATTCGGCAGCTGGACTATCTCTTGGTACAGACTTATTAAGTTTTTTTTTCTTTGTTTTTAAAATACAATTGATGTAATCAGATATTACCCCCAAAAAAAAAAATTATCCCAACAAATAAAATATAAAAATGCCCACACAATGAAGGAATTTCTACTAATAAAACACAAGATATTTTGGTCATTACAAAATTAAACTCTACTTAGAATCAATCAACAATATGTGAATACAACAAGCAACAATAATTCTTCCTTGACAAAACAAAAGTGTGAAGCGAACCAAAAGGAAAAAAAGACATCTACACTCTCAAAGTTTGGGGAAATGATCATCAACACTTCCAAATTTTTAAAAAGAGACATCAAGATCTCTTTTTAACTATAATACTCTTTATCTCTAATGTTTTATAATAAATTAAAATATAATATTAAAACAAATGTAATATATATACATTTTAAAATAATTTCAATATTTAAAATATCCTAATATTTTACAATCTATTAGATATATTTTATTATATTAAATAAATTTTGCAGTAAATAAAATCATAATATTAAATAAATATGAAAATTTAAATTATTTTGAATATTATGTAAACTAATAATTTTAACGTAATCAGTATGTGAGATTTTTTTTAATTATAAAATGTATTTAATGCAAATATTTATTTAAAACATCTACAAAATAAAAATATATTATTAAAGTAATATAATAATTTACATATTTAAAATTATTAAAATATTAAAATACTTTAATATTGTTAGATTACGTTATTATATATATTTATTTATTAAAATGTTAAATTAATTTTTTAATAAATAGAGGTAAAGGAATAATAGTCAAAAGGGGGTCTTATTGTGCTATTTTAAAAACGTGGGGTATTTGATGACTATTGCTCCAAACCTAGGGGGTGTAGAAGTACTTTTTCCAAACCAAAATTATTTATATGTGCAGCTAAAAACGAGATGAAATACTTATACATGATTGAAAGTACTGGTCCGATCACATACTGTCATTGTAGTTCTAAATATCAATGGAAATCACAGAATAAAATTTGATGATTCACCTCACAATCTCTTCACTGTTCTCCTCCCAGACTATAAACTGTCATGAAACATTTTCCGCCTGTCCAGCTCCTCCGAAACTTGCTCCATCGTTGGCTGTATGCCACTTCTGCTTATGAATTGTTCACAATCTAGCAATGATCTCTATCTCCTCCATTTCAGTTTCATTAGCAACATCAAAGCTCAGAATGTGAAGCAAATTATTTATGTTCAATGGAAAGAGAAATATTGAGTATCTGAGTATGCTCATTCGATGCGAAGTCATTAAGCTAGCGCTAGGTTTTTACTCCAGTTGACAATTCCACCAGAGCAACCCCAAAGCTATATACATTACTCTTCTCTGTTAATATACCCGTCATTAACAATTCTGGATCTAAGTAAGCAATGGTCCCTTGTATTTTCGTTGTCCATAGCAGTTTGATCTGCGAAATCAACACTGAAGCCCCAAAATCTGCCACTTTTTCCGTGTATATTGTCATCCAAGAAATGTTGTCAGACTTTACATCCCCGTGGATGATGGGAAGGCTTGCTAAAGAATGGAAATATTCAGTCGACTTTTCCAGGTTTTAAAACTTGTGAACTCCTAACATGGATATGGTGAGATAGAGTTTTTTTTTTTTTTTTTAAACCACCCGAAAGGTGGGGGGGTTAGGCGGGACCCCCTTACCTGTAGATTATTAAATTAAAATAAAAAATAACAAATAATCTGGAGGGGGACAAAAAAACCCCAAAAGAAGAATGAACATGACAAGCAGAAATAAAAGATAAATAATCAATGTAAGCGCCCTGAATGCCGCCTGCGATACTTGCGACCAGTAACTAACTTGAATCCTTTCCGTGAGCTAGAGGATTGTGGACCAGCGACACTGAAGTCAGAATCAAAATCACGTCCCCCTGTACCCTCAGGCTCAGAAGCAAAATACTGATTACCGACGAAGTTTTCACCGGAGCTGAACTCCTCATCTGATTGAGGGATGTCTGGATCATAGGAGTGAAAACCCATATGGAAGGAGCGAATTAGCCTCAATTGTTGTCCGAAGAAAGTAGAGCCGGGGGAGGTCCTCAGACCGGTGGCATCATACACTCCATCATCCTCAAACTCGGGAATATCCGTGCAGTGATTGTTAAAGGCCACCTGTAATGATCATCTATAGGTGTCGTACGGCGAACGGGTTCACTCGAGTCAGCTCCAACAGCATCGGAGGGTGGTGGTGGGTGGCTATCTGGAACACCCGACTCTGAAGACCGAATCTGAGCAGCCCCAGAATCCCGCCGATCAGCAGCAGCAGGCACGGAAGCAGGGGGGCCAAAGCAGCAGGAGGTCGAGCCGGCTCTGCTGAAACGGGGGAAGTCATAGCAACAGTAGCAGGAACTAGAGGAGGAGTAGGATCAGAAGGCATCGAAGTAAAGGAGAGAATGCAGAGCCCGAACCCTGGCTCTGGTCCACAGGCATAGGAGGCCGATAATCAGCAACAAACAAAACATTATTGGAAGCCTGAGCTTCCCTAGGACTGAATAAACGGGATCCGCGGGCTGGAGGGAGTTGCCCTTTGTCTCGGCGCGCAGTACCCTTGGCCTCGCCAGCTGGCTGAACAGGCTTCCGAAGCCTGGGATTAGCAACATAACAAGATTCCGCAGTGTGACCCAGATGCCTACACGAGGAGCAGTATGCAGGGACTCGCTCAAAAACAACATCCTGCCAAAACCCAGAATCCTCCTCCCCAATCCATACACGAGGCAGCAATGGCTTAGAAACGTCATACTCCACAAGTACTCGAGCTACTGACGGCCTATTAACCGAGGCCGTGGCATGATCAACACGCAGATGTGTACCAATAGCAGCAGCAATAGAAAATAAAGCGGGCTTGCAATGAATAAAATAGACCGGCAAATACGGTAGTGAAACCCAAACAGGCACAATAGGAGATTCGACTGAACAACGAAAATCAGGGCTCCACTTTAAATATACGCATACCCCGCCCACTAACATACCAGGTCTGTCGGACCCAAATACGCGAATAATCCTCCTCCATAGACATTCTAATTAAAACATGTCGATTATCCAGTAATGAAACCTGACAACTACCCTTCAACCCCAAATGACACAAAAAATTTTCGGATAATATCCATAGAAGGGTGGCCAAATGAGAACTTACCGACCAAAGCCAGTTTGAACGGTTCAGCCATGACTTGAATTTCCGCTGCGGAGAAATGGATGGCGGGCTCACCGCGATATAGAGTGGTCGGCTTAATCGAAATGGGAGATACAGCAGGGCCTGAAACAGCATCAAGGAATGATTTTGGGGCCGAGAAGGAGCTGATGGGTTGAGAATGGATGCCGGGGTTGAGCACCGTAGCATAAGTGGGCTTGGGGTTAACCGTCGTTGTGGCGAGTGGTGGGGGTTGGAGCGGCTGGTCGGTGTGACTGAGATGGGCCGGCTAGGACATCACCGGCATGAGGAATCGGGGCCCGTTGGGGGTGAGTATCCACGGGAGAGGAGATGGGCTGATGTTCCGAGCCCACATGGCTTGCATGGGTTGCATGGGCTGTCACGGTTTCATGGGCTGTCACGGGTGCTTGGGTTGCATGAGAAGTCACGGTTGCATGAGGTTGTGTTGGGGGGGGAAAGCTACTGGTGTTCGGTGGCAGTGGGTGTGGTTGTTGGGGGAGAGGTTGGCCCGACCCGGGCTATGTGAGGGATCCAGATCCACGTTGCACGGGTAGCACGTGTGAGGCCAAAGTTGCATTAGGGTTTTGTGGGTGATGTGTTGCGGCCGGACCCAAGAAACCGCCGCATGCAGTAGCCAGCAAAGATTGGAATTCGTTGGAGCTTGACACATGCGCGTGTTCACGCGGCTGGCAGTGTGGATGAGAGGGGGCTATTGTCGACATAACCGACGTGGAGGCAAGGCCAGCAGGTAGAGTAGCAGCAGCTAGGTCGGCTGGAGACGCGGCAGCCATTGTCGCGGCAACTTGAGGAGCCCACGGCTGTGAAGCAGCCAAGAGGTGGTCTTCGGCGTGAACAGACGTCGCCGGCAAGGTCAGAGCAGCCGCATTAGCAGATCCAGGGGCAGCCATGCACGCTGCAGTGGCCATGCATGCGGTGGTGACGAGGTGGCCAGGATGGTGCGCGCTCGAGATGCGGTTTTCACGCGACTGTGCGAACGGTTGCTGGTCATTTAGATGGTGGTCGGCAACGTCAACATGGCTTGCTGGGGGGTGGGAGCACCACCGTGAGGGGCTGTTGCGGCATTGGTGGTGGTCCGAGCAGTGGGTGGCAAAACCCGAGCATGAGATATGTGACGTGATGGAGGAGGTGGCTGAGGGTGGGGCTGCCGTGGCTGTAGGTCATCACCGGCGGGAAAATGGGGGTCCGGTGGTGGTTGGTGGCCACCACCGGCGGGTGGTGGAGTCATGGAGACGGCCAAGTGGTGACAAGGTGGTGGCGGCTAGGTTAGGGTTTTTGCATGGTGACATTCGCAAATTAATATAATGTTAAATTAAAGACCATTTTTTCGAATAAAGTGTCCGTAGATCTTCCAGTACGTATTAAGTGGCGTTTTTTTCCAATGTCAGGAACATAAATTCACACGAGTTCAGAAAACTCATAACCTAAAGTTGCATTTAGGACAAGATTAGCACATTGCCAAAATTTTCCAATAAATTTTCTTTATAAAAATAAGTAATGCATATGCTCCACTGGTTGTAATGCTGTAAGTATCCCTTGCTTCGTTTTCTCCTTGAGATCTTTCTAAGTCTAGCGATGGCCATGATACTTGAGCTTACTCTTTATGCTTTCCTTTTCATCTTCACAGCCCTAGTACTGAAAGCCATCAAAGATCTATCTAATTCATGGCGGCAGCTGCCACCAAGCCCATGGGGCTTGCCGATCATCGGCCACCGCCATCTCCTCGGCCCCTCGCTTCACCATTCTTTTCACAAGCTTTCAACTCACTACGGCCCCTTGATCTCCATTCCTCTGGGCTCTATCCAATGCCTTGTTGTTTCATCTCCTGAAATGGCAAACGAGTTTCTCAAAACACATGATCTCACTTTCGCTTCCAAGATCAGCACTGCTGCCATTGATTGCATTACATATAACTCTTCTTTTGTTTTTAATCCCGATGTCCCTTACTGGAAATTCATGAAAAAGCTGACCACAGTTAAGCTCTTGGGCAGCCGCTCCCTTGGCCAGTTTCTTCCTATTCGAACAAAAGAATTGCACCATCTTATTAATTTCCTATTTGATTAGTCTAGAGCTGGTGAAAGTATTAATATTACAGATGAATTGTTGAAATTTTCGAACAATGTAATGTCTCAAATGATGTTGAGCATGAGATGTTCAGAAAATAAGGCTGGCCAGGCTGAGGAGCGTAGAACCCTAGTTCGTGAAGCAACTGAAATTTTTGGTGAGTTTTCTATCTCTGACATTTTTGGAATTTTCAAATTCTTTGATTTGCAGGGTTGTCAGAAGAGATTCAAGGACATACATGGACGATTTGATTTTTTGCTGGAGAAGATTATAAAAAATCACGAAAATGTAAGGAAGGAGAAGAATCAAAATGGAAGTAATGAAGTTGCAGTGAAGGATTTTGTTGACATTTTGCTCGATGTTTCGGAGAATCAGAACTCCGAGATCCACTTAACTGGAGACCACATCAAATCCCTACTTTTGGTACGTCCAGTTTCCTTATGTACAAAGATTGTTTTCAATTTATTCAGGGGCAGTCCCCAGAACTCAAGTAATAATAAGAGAAAAGGGTTAAGATTCTCATCCAATGCAAACATTTTTTTCCCCCCAAGAAGAAAAAACTGTCCATTTGTTTTGCCCGTTGTGGAATAGAAATATAAAACTGCAAAATTTTTTACGACCTCCAAATTGGTTTCATGTTTCAGGTCAGAAGATAGGTCTTTGAATAAATTATGATCCTTCTGATCTAAGCTCTCATTGTTTTTAAAAATTTTGTACCAAATGTTTGTTAGTGATTATTTATATATGGTTAGAATCTGGTCTGTGTCCATAAATTTCCCTAACCCTTCATTTTTGTTTTTTTTTTTTACTTTTTAATCTTAATATGTATTCTGTTACTATATATCTGTCTAGGATTTTTTCACAGCTGGCACAGATAGTTCAGCCATAACAGTGGAATGGGCATTGGCAGAGCTCATAAACAATCCAAGGGTGCTTCAAAAAGCTCAGCAAGAGATTGATCAAGTTGGGGGAAGAAACAGGCTAGTCGAAGGATCAGACGTTCCTCGTCTTCCATACATTCAAGCCATCTTCAAAGAATCATTTCGAATTCATCCACCATTTCCATTGATTAAAAGAAAAGCAATACAAGAATGCAAAATTGATAATTACATAATCCCTGAAGTCACCCTGTTTTTTGTGAACCTTTGGTCCATGGGAAGAAACCCCAGAGTTTGGAAAAATCCTTTGGAATTTCAGCCTGAACGATTCTTATTGCAATCAAATAATGAGATTGATGTTAGGGGATTCCACTATCAATTGCTGCCATTCGGAGCTGGGAGAAGACGCTGCCCCGGACTTTCTTTAGCCATGCAAGATTCAGTGCTTCGATTGGAAAGTAACAGCTAGTCCTGATCATCATGGAGTGGTTGATATGTCTGAACGGTCAGGACTTTCATCCCCAAGAGCACATGATCTTGTGTGTGTACCAATTGCACGTTGTACTCCTAGTACTCTAAAACCATAAGCATAAGATCATCAAGCTTCTCTTTTTTTATGTTGTTTATTGTGTAAATATTTGAAGTTGTTGGTGTAAGAAATTAGAGGCCCACATGATTTATTTATGCCTGTACTGATATCCTTAACGTCTTTAACAAAGTAAGGATATATGAAGTTTATTTCTTAATGAGACTCAACTTTAATAAAAAGTGAGTCATAATTAAAATAAAGAAGTCCGATCTTCTCTTTACCTATAGAAGAAACCTTATTTCATGATTGATGTGCGAAAATCATGTCATTCAAATTTTCTTATTAACGTATTATGCTTGATCGTTTAGCATAAAAATGAGATTAAATTTTACATGTGGTCTCAGTGCAATAGTTAAATAATTCATGAATTTCCATTAAGTTTTGAAACTGCCCTCTCCTAGTTTTAATCATATTTATGGTTTTCGAAATTAATTCTATAATGAATTGATTATTTGACTTTACGTTGGAATCAAGAATTTGTGTTTAGGAACTGATAACGAATTGAATAAAAATCTGTAAATTCACGTTTGTTGATGTTATACGGTAATTCTATTAGATGGCTATTTTACATCGATCTTGCCATGTCATGAATTAGCCCCGCATGCGATGAATGCATCATGCGCAGATGCTGGCTGTTTTTTCACGCATGCAGCATTCTGTCTTAAATGTCATAAGCCAAATTTCTTATTCAATTTCTCGGAAAAGAAAATTTCATTGAAGGCCCTCAAATTTTCCGAAGTTAAGATTAGTCAGATTTATGTATGGATCATTATGAACAACATTTTTATGCAAACTTACAAATTTTCATACCAGACCATGAAATTTTGAGTAGATGCTGCATTATACCATAAACGCTGAGCATTATGAACAGCCCATTTTCATGCAAACTTACAAGCTCCTAATAATAAGATCTAGAGTTCAGCTGAGTAAGGCATCACCTGAAAGCGCTATTGCTGAGCATTTCGAGCCTGTCAACAACATTCAATATAAATGCTCTACAAAAGTTGTTTAATAAGAAAAGCAATATCAAGAATCGAATAACAAAAGAATTTTTCAATGTTTATTAACTCGCACTTTGACTGGTGGTATGGCTTCCCATAGTTGTGGTTGATAATCTTTTTCCCTGCCAATCTGCCATAGTATCATCTAATAAAATTTGAGTGAAACAAATAAAATGCTAATAGCCAGTGATATATATAAGTGTTACATATTTTAATTAGTAGATTGATTGATTGATTGATGTTTTTTCTTAATTAGTTGAAGTCCCCATACTTCATCTGTTGCCAAGAGTGTAAAAAATTCAGGTCACAATGTGGTGGAGCTTCAACAATCTCCTTGTAAAAACCTCTACCTGGAACTAAATTTACAAAAGAAAGAATATGCAGAAATAAAGACAATGCACGGAATTTGATCAGATATATAAATTCTACAACATTAAAAGAAACTTGATATGAAAATTTTCTATTAGGTAGTGTGTGTATGTATATATAAGTGAAAAGGATCTAAGTTTTCAAAAAGAGACACCAAAATCCATTTTTAACCATAATACCCTTTGAATTTAATAATTTAGAAAATTGACTTTGAAGTTTTTTATTTAATACAAATTTAATATAAATAATATAGTTTATGTAGTAGACAAATAATATTAAATTATTTTTAAATTCTAAAATAATATTAAATTTTAGATTATTATATTTATTTTAATATTATGTTTCTATTTATTATTAAAATTACTTTAATATAATAAATTAGGTCTAATATATTGTGAAATATAAAAATATTTTTAAATATTAAAATTTTATATATATATAATTACATTTATTTTAATGCTATATTTCTATTTATTATAAAATTTTGGGATCAATTTTTTTTTTTTTGGTTTATAAAGTTAAAGGGTATTATTTTCAAAAAGGGGTCTTAGTGTTCCTTATTAAAAACTTGTGAACCTTTGTGACTATCTTTTCAAACTTAGAGATGTAAGTCTCCTTTTTCCTATATATAATTACCTCCATAATGAAACATATTGGAGTAGCTTGCGGTCCTGTTGCCAATTATTGAAATCAAGAAGAAAGGCTATTATTCTCCCAATTGCTCTTCCAACGCTTCTGAAAATATTAATATTTTGCTGAAAATATATAAATATAAATACATCTAATCCCTTCCCCGAATATCAATTCAATTAGATTGTTTTGACACTTTTGATTACGTTTTTATTTTTTTAGTTTTAATTTTTTTCTTTTGCACTTCTTGTACTAAATTTTTTACTATTTTTAATACGTATAGCATTATTCTTCTATTTTTATTCAAACAAAGTTTTTTCTTCAGTATCTTGCATAACTTCGTTGCGACGTAACGGCCATTATATGTTGAAAACTAGTGATGGCAAATGGGCAGGGCCCGGCTCGGCCAATGCAAAGTCTCTCCAAGAAGACTTTGCTCTTGAAAGTTCATACTCAACTTGGGGGACTGGGCTGGGCTGGGCCGGGCCTGACCCGTATCTTTCAATTTTTCTAATAAATGAATTTTTGAAATTTATTCAAAAAACTCTAATACAAAAAATATTTGAGGGCAAATAAAAATATTTTTAATGCTGTTTGACCCAACAAATTATGGTGGGCTAAAACTCATAATTTTACTCATTAGACCATAGTTTAATAAAATTTTATTTTACAAATATACTCATTAACAAAACTATGGCCGCCTAATAAGTTTATACAATTTTTATCATCTAACTGTACACCCAATTTATCTTATAAAATTATTTCTTTAATTCAAGCTTATATTAAAAAAAATTATGAAACGTTGTTAAAGATTTTAGAATAATGATCAGGTTTGGAGACTTCCCAAAAACTAGTAATAAACTATAGTGGGTTCTCAAGTCCCAATCAAAGAAAAATACTTCCAACTTAAGAAAATTTGATAAAACCTAAATTTCAGGTTTTAATTACGAAAATAAGAATAAAACTCATGTTCCAAAGCAAAATGTAATTAATGTTTCATCAGGAGTATGTGCGTGTGTAAAAAGTGTGTTTTTTAGTGTTATTTTTGTTTCATTAAGTTATTCATAAGCTTTAAATTTATGCAAAAAGTCAAATGTTATTTAATTGTTCTTGAGATTTTTATTTTAAAACGGATTGCATTCATTTAACTGAAAATCCTATTTTGCCCTCGATGAATTATAGAATAAATTAATTATAAATTCACATAAAGGTATTTTGGGCTATTGTTTGACAAAAAAAAATGACAAAATGAGCTATTGTTTAAAAAATAAGGATAGAATGAGCTATTATAACAAATCCTAGGCGTTAAAAGGGCCTTTTTCCCTAAATTTTTGCTATATTAGAGATTGTTTGAGTGATAAAATATGACGACTGTAATCAAACTCTTGTCGAAGCTTGATTGTGCTCGCCTTACCATTTAAAACAACTTGGATGAAACTAGCGAGCAGGATTAGGTGAGGAGGTAGTTAAGCTAGGAACAGACCCAATCAAAACTAGTTTTTCCATCCTATTCAAAAATTTATTTGTAATTTTCAAATAATTTATTATTAAAGCAGACTATGTATGATATTCAAGTTATTGAAGCAAGTAATAACATAATTTTTTAACTTTAGATAATTTATTTGTAGTGTTCAAATAAATAATCATACATCTATTTTATTTTCTTCTAGAATTTGTGAGGCCAATGCTACCGCCGCAAGCACAAGCAGTAGAGGATCTATTGGCGATTGAGTGATGTATTAGAATAATAGTATCATTTATACAATTTTTATAGTTATATTTATGTTTAATTTTATCGTTTTAATTTTATTTTTGTAAATTTAAGTTGGGAAGTGTAGATGGTGGAAGTGATTAAAGTTGTAGAAGTTGGTGTGAAAAGGGAGTACGGTAATGTCATTTCTTATGGTTGATTTTTAATTTTTATGTTGTATTAGTTTCATATGATTATGGATGTTGCCTAGATGTTGCTTGGTACTTTGGTATTTGACTGTTTCTTATTTTGTTTTGTGTCATTATTGGAATGTTTTTATTTTTTATGTTGCTATGGACTTATGTTATGGATGATATTAAGTTAATTTGGTGATGATGATGAATGATTTGATGGTGGTAGTAGTGGTTGAAGGTATATTTTGATGAATGTAATAGTAATTGATGTATAAATTGTACAAGTCTTTAATATATTGTATAGGTACTGAAAATGAGGAGTATAGTGCCACGGGATGAGTTTGATACGCAACAACCCATGCGGCACTTAGGCAACTTTCAAGCACAAAGTCGCTAAGTAAGTCTTAGAGAGTTTCTCAACGTAGCTAAGCGAAAATGCTTAAGAGCAAAGCTAGTGAGAAGAGAGCAATATAGTCAATGGAGAGATTTTATTACTCAAGAGAGTTTTTACAAGAAAGAGCTTTACAATTGCTTATTGGTGGGTGATAACTCAAATGCTAAGTGGCTTCCCTTATTTATAGATCTGGGTGGAGCATTCTAGAGGCTCATTTATAAGTTGGCAAGTTGCACAAGTGGCTTATCTACAAGAAAGGTGTAGAGAGTTCTAGAAGATGGGCGAAGCAAGCAAGCTTTGGTGGATCTTGGCCCGTTGGGCTTCGATGACTTGGCGCTCGAGCAATGATTAGGCGACGACTAGGAGCTCGAGCGATGACTTGGCGCTTGGGCTAGAGATGCGGGCTTTATCACCGGCCGGCAAGTGTGTGCGAGGAGGTCCGGCGCTAAACGCACCCACCGTTTGCGTATGTCTAGCCGTTGGGTAGATTGTTGCGGAGTGTGGCGGTGCGCGCGCCAAATTAGCCTTCACCCGTGGTTGGTGCGGGCGGCCCGTGACAATCCTCCCCCACCTATGCTCACGGCGTCCTCGCCGCGTTGTCGTGCTTGTATTTCTGGACGTGCTCTGTAAATTGCCATAGGTCATTTTCATGCTCCCATGTAGCTTCACTTTCGGGGAGGTGTTTTCACTTGGCCAAGTACTCGTTGTAAGGCGGCACGCCCCTTCTTCGAATGACTCGATCAGCAATGATGTAGTCTACATCCTTGTCGAATGCGGTGACTACGGCCGTTGGGGCTCTCCTTGATTCTCCGCGACTTAGGTCTCCCTCATCTCCATCGTATGGCTTGAGCAAGCTCACGTGGAAGACCGGATGAATTTTGAGCCTTAGCGAAAGTTGGAGTTGGCACGAGACGTTGCCCACACGTCGTAGTACTCGGAAAGGCCCTTCATATCGCCTCAGTAGCCCTTTGTGGACTTTCTGTAAGGTCTTGAACTGTTGGGGCAGCAACTTAATCATCACTTGATCGCCTTCCTTGTACTCGACGTGGCGTCTCCGCATGTCGGCCAATTTCTTCATCTTGCGTGCGGCTTTATCAAGGTAAGCTCGCGTGATGTTCGCTTCCTCATGCCATTCACGAGCGATCTTGTGAGCCGCAGGGCTTTTCCCTCCATATGTCGAAGCTATGGCGTTGGGGGTCATGGGCTGAAATCCCATGATGATCTCGAACGGACTCTTGCCCGTAGCCTCGCTCCGCTGCAAGTTATACGAGAATTGGGCAACATCCAGTAACTTCACCCAATCCCCTGATGAGCGCTCACACAATGCCTTAGATACATCTCAAGTAAGGTATTGATCCACTCAGTTTGCCCGTCGGTTTGTGGGTGGAAGCTCGTTGAGAACTTGAGATCGGTGCCGAGCATCTTGAAGAGCTCCATCCAAAATTTACCGGTGAAGCAAGGGTCTCGATCACTCACTATGCTCCTGGGGACTCCCCATAGCTTCACGACGTGTTTAATGAAGAGAAGGGCGGCTTCATCAGCCTTGCAATCGGCAGGTGCAGCAATAAAGGTTGCGTACTTGCTATGTCGGTCTACCACGACCATGATGCTCCCGCACCCTTCGGACTTCGGCAAGGTTGTGATGAAGTCCATCGTGACGCTCTCCCATGGCCTCGATACGGGTGGTAGTGGCTCCAACAATCCAGCCGGTAGTTGACGATCCGTCTTGTCTTGTTGGCACACAAGACAAGTCCGTACATACGCCTCGATGTCATCTCTCATGTGTGGCCAAAAATATGAGGTTTGAACGAGTGCGGTAGTGCGCTCCATTCTGGGGTGACCAGGCCACTTTGAGTCGTGGCACTCTTTGATGACTTCCTTCCGTAAATTTCTCCACCGAGGCACGAAGAGACGGTCGCCCTTGGTGAGAAGGATGCCTTCTTTTTCCCAAAACCGCATTGTCTTGCCTTCGAGAACCCTCTCCAACAAGTCTTTTGCTAGGGGATCTTGTTGGAGACCTTCTTTGATGCGCTGGACAAGGTCAGACTTCGGCTGGCTCGCACTAAGTGTTGCCAAATCTGCCTTGCGACTTAGAGCATCCGCAACAAGGTTGGCTTTGCCGGGCTTATACTCGAGCCGGTAGTCGAACTCTGTAAGAAAATCTTGCCACCTTGCTTGCTTAGGACTCAGCTTCTTTTGAGTTTGAAAGTAGCTTGTGGCTACGCTGTCCGTTAGGATCACGAAGTGTGAGCCAAGTAAGTATTGTTGCCACACCCGTAGGCAATGGATAATAGCCGTCATCTCCTTCTCTTGCACGGTGTAGCGGCGTTCCGTATCGTTTAGCTTTCGACTCTCGAACGCTATTGCGTGGCCTTCTTGCATGAGTACCCTACCGATGGCGAAGTCGGAGGCATCCATGTGGACCTCGAAGGGCTTGGTGTGGTCCGAAAGAATGAGCACGGGCTCTTCGGAGATGGCCTTCTTCAAGTCTTCGAAGGCGTGTTGGCATTCCTCGGACCAATGCCATGCCCGATTCTTTTTAAGTAAGTCGGTCAAGGGTGCCGCTCTTGCCGAGTAACCTTTGATGAAGCGACGGTAGTAGTTCACCAACCCGAGAAATGATCGAAGCTCGGGCACTTTGGTGGGTGGTTTCCATTCGAGGATGGCATTCACCTTCGAATTCTTCATCATTAGCTTCTCATCTGCTATTTTGTGGCTGAGAAACTCCACCTCTCGTTGAGCAAACGAGCATTTTTTGACCTTGAGGTAGAGCTCATTCTCTCGAAGTACTTGGAGGACTTGTCGCAAATGTTGGGCATGCTCTTCAAGGGTGGTGCTATACACCACGATGTCGTCCAAGTACACGACAACAAAGCGGTCGAGGAAGGGTTGAAGCACCTTGTTCATGAGCGTGCTAAATGTGGCCGGTGCATTGGTGAGGCCGAATGGCATGACGAGGAACTCATACGATCCGTACCTTGTGACGCATGTTGTTTTTTGTTCATCTCCCTTGGCGATGCGTACTTGGTAGTACCCGGACCGCAAATCTAGCTTGGTGAAGTACCGCGCCTTCCCAAGTTGATCAAACAAGTCCGCGATCAAGGGGATCAGGTACTTATTTTTTATGGTGATCTTGTTGAGCGGGCAATAGTCGATGCACATCCGCAACGAGCCATCCTTCTTCTTTTGGAACAGCACGGGTGCACCGAATGGGGCCTTCGATGGGCGGATGTAGCCGGCATCCAGCAAATCCGTAAATTGTCTCCATAATTCTTCAAGCTCGGGTGGCACCATGCTGTAAGGCGCCAAGGCTGGTGGCTTCGCACCTTGCTCCAGCTCAATGGCGTGATCAACTTCCCGCCTTGGTGAGAGCTTCTTTGGAAGTTGCGGAGGCACGACGTCTTCGAACTCATCAAGGACTCCGTGGATGAGTGAGGGACTTGGCTAGGTGAGTCTCCGCGTCCTTCCCCCTCGTTTAGCTCCCGGATGGAAACCAAGAAGCTTGGGTCCTTCCCGAAGGCGTTCTTGAATTGCATGGCCAAGAGTGTCTTTTCCGCGGTATTGGCTCGCTCCGCGGATACCATGTGTGCCTTACTTCCATCGAGGATGCTTAGGGAGTTGGTGGCCGGTAGTGGGAAGGCATGGACTTGGTTGAAGAACTCCATGCCAAGGACCATCTTGAAGTCGTCCATGGGCACGATGGAAAAGTCGAGCTTTCCGCTTTACGTCTCAATCGTCATGTGCACGGCTTGGGCGGTGCCCGCGATAGGCTTAGCGGGTGAGTTTACCGCCTTCATTATGCCTCTTTCCTTCGTGGCCCTAAGGCCTAGGCGCTTGGCCTCTTCTTCCGAAATGAAGTTGTGCGTTGCTCCGGTGTTTAGCAACGCTTGGACGGGTTTTCCGCTAACGGTCGCGCTCACGTATATGAGGCCATTCTTCGTGTGTGTTGACGGATGGCTCTTGAGCGCGCCAAGACGTTGGAGAGAACTCATGCTGGGCTGGGGTTCCTCTGCGGTGGCTGAAGTGTTACCCTTGAGGTGTGCGGCGAGGGCATTCAGCGACTTCTTTTCGAGGCAATCACGAACCCAATGTGGGCCGTTGCAAATGAAGCATGGACTGCGGGGCTTGGCTTGCTCTTTCTTCCCCTCGTTCTTGCCTTGCCCGCCTTTGCCGCTTGGGGGTTTTTTCTGCCCTTAATCCTTCCGGTTGTTGCTTTTGTCCTTCCGGCCCTCTCCCCCACCTTTGCCTTGGTTAGGCTTCTTGTTTTTGGCTTAGGTGGAGTAGTCGGCAAGTGATTCCGCAATGGTAATGGCGTCGTCAAGAGTTTGCGCGCCACGCCGATCAATCTCCGCCTTAGCCCAATCTTTGAGGCCATCTTGGAAGTAGAAGAGAGAGTCCTTGTCGCATGTCGGAGATCTCGAGTATAAGGGTGACGAACTCGTTGATGTAGTCGTGAACGCTACCCGTTTGCTTGAGCCGACGAAGGCGTGCTCTTGCCTCTTTCTCGGCATTGCTTGGGGCAAAGTGCTTCCGAAGTTCATGTTGGAAGTCAGCCCATGTGTTGATGGCGCAAATGCCTTTGCCCATGTCACCATACTTCCGCCGCCACCATAGTTGTACGGTGCCTCGAAGATATATGGGTGTCGTGCCCACCTTTGATGCTTCATTATGAACACCGATGGTATCGAAGTATTGATCAAGCCCAAAGAGGAAATTGTCCACAATGGTGGCGTTGCGCGCACCATTGTAGGTGTCGGGCTTCGGCACATCTATGCGGCGGGCCTCGCTTGTTCTTGCCGAGGCTAGGCTAGCGGAGATGGTCCGCTTGTGCCAAGCCCAATCCGAGCGAACTTCGTCGACCTCCGCACGAACCGCTCGCAGCTCATCTTGCACAAAGCTGTAAAGTTTTAGCACCTCCTCATGGAACATTCGGAATTCCGCTCGAAGTGTGTCTGTTTGGTCTTGCATGAGGGCCTTGGTGGCGACCGAGAATTCGCCATACTCGCCCCCAAGGCCGCTCACCCTCTCCTCCAACGATTCAAGGATGTCTTGAGTGGTGGACATCGAGACCTCGAGTGTGGCAACGCGAGGCTCCAAAGCATCAACAGACGCGGCCTTGGACTTACCGCGGTGCCTTCCTTGTCCACGGCCTTCCTCACGGCCACGGGTTGGTTCCGGTGGAACATCCACATCGACAACGCCCTCTTGTGAAGTGCTTGGTAGATTGGCCATTGCTTTGTGAGCTAGTTATGTGGGTGCAAACCGTAGCTCTAATACCACTTGTCACGGGATGAGTTTGATGCACAGCAACCCGTGCGGCACTTGGGCAACTTTCAAGCACGAAGTCGCTAAGTAAGCCTTAGAGAGTTTCTCAACGTAGCTAAGCGAAAATGCTTAAGAGCAAAGCTAGTGAGAAGAAAGCAATATAGCCAATTGAGAGATTTTATTACTCAAGAGAGTTTTCACAAGAGAGAGCTTTACAATTGCTTGTTGGTGGGTGATGGCTCAAATGCTAAGTGCCTTCCCCTATTTATAGATGTGGGTGAAGCATTCTAGAGGCTCATTTACAAGTTGGCAAGTTGCGCAAGTGGGCAAGTTGCACAAGTGGCTTATCTCCAAGAAGGGTGTAGAGAATTCTAGAAGATGAGCCAAGCAAGCAAGCCTTGGTGGATCTTAGCTCATTGGGCTTCGATGACTTGGCGCTCGGGCGATGATTAGGCGACGACTAGGCGCTCGGGTGATGACTTGGCGCTTGGGCTAGAGATGCGGGCTTTATCACAGGCTGGCAAGTGTGTGTGAGGAGTCCCGGCGCTAAATGCACCCACCATTTGCGTATGTCTAGCCGTTGGGTAGATTGTTGCGGAGTGTGGTGGTGCGCGCGCCAAATTAGCCTTCACTCGTGGTTGGTGCGGGCGGCCCGTGACAATAGGCTCTAAAATAGAAAATGAACCAAAAAAATAATAAATTGTACCGAATTAGAATCTAAACTAAAATCCGAACCATTTAGTTGTACCAGAAAATCTATTTGTTAATTCAAATCGTTAGGCGAACTGATACTAGAAAACTGAGATTGAACAAAAAAAACCAAAACCAAACCGAACTGATTTCATTAAAGACAGACTGGTTTTTTTAATTTCTAACCCTAACTGAATTGAAAATTTCAGTTTATCCCAAAATCGAATTGAACCAAACTAATGACCACTCCTATTTATGCATATAGTTGCCAGTTCTGTTCATTGCACTTTAAAACTAAGGACCTGTATTTGGACGATAAAATAGGGCTACCACAATCAGGCTTTTGCTTAAAGCTTGATTGTGCTTGTCTCGCCATTTATAACAGCCTAGAGGAAACCAACGAGCATGATTAGGCGAGGAGGCGGTTAAATTGGGAAGAGACCGATTGAAAACCACTTTTCCCATCCTATCAAAAAAAATCTAGGGATTTAACCCTATCCCCAAGACCCACAACTCTATAATCATAGGGGATGAAGGAAGTGGAACTCTATCCTCAAAGCCCACAATGTCGTAACCCATGGAGAATGAGTTTGACCGCTATAAAGCTCCCAAAGGTGCCAACGAGGGACTTTTGAAAAAACTACATCTTATCTCATTTTTGACATTATCTAAGGGGTTGAACTTTGGAAAACTTTCTTCCTTATCCATCTCCATCCTCTTATCTTTATTTTTTTCTTATTAAAATAGAGAATTTCTTCTTATGTTTTTCTTTTTGGTTCTTTTTTTTTTTACACAAAAATCATCATCCTGTCTTTCTTACAAAAACTCGTGATACTAACTTAAATGTCGAAGGATTAACGTCATAAAAACTTCCAGTGCCCTTGACCATTTTTTTGGCATCAAGTACTCGCCAAGGTTAGATTCGTGGTGGCCAATTTTTGCTCAAGTACTTGCCAGCGTTAGATTCGTGGTTGCCAATTTCTAGTCATGTGCTAAAACATGGTAAAAAACCATCTCCATACAAATAAATTCAAATGCTTGCATTAAGGTCTGGTTGGTAGCTCACAATTAGATTTTAACGCTAATAGAGGTAATACAATTAATTGTTAGATATTTGATGAATAATTTAACTTAATTTAATTAGTCATTGTATGGTGATTTTTTAAAATAATTCAAACATGACATAATACTATTTACTTGATACATGACTATAAAACACTTGATAATTTAAAATTTCTTATCCAAGTTTATAAATAAAAGATATTTTAGTTCAAGTCTTTCTATATATATATATATATATTGATATGTAAGACATTTAAAAATATACCTTGCTCAAGATGTCCGCTGGACCCACATCGCCGGTCCCCAGGCTGCACGGCTGCAAATTACAATAAATTTCTCAGAAACTTCCTTGTTTGTTTCGATTGCCTACAGTACATAGATTATGCATTAGTTAAAACATTGCCTTCTCCCCTGCTTGTGTTTATAAACTAATCCAATTTTATTTTTCTAATCTTAACATTTGCATTAGTGTAAACTATCAAATTTAACATTTAGTTCACAAGATAAGTGGTTTAAAATAGCTTCAACAATAATTGTTTTACCAATATTATCCAGGGAGTAACGAAGTTACAGACTTACACTACATGTAACTCACATTAATTTATAAGTTATTTTCTATGACTCTTTAGTTGTTTGACTGACAATCAAAAACTATACAAAAAAAACTACTTATGGATTGTTTTAAGTAACTTGGCCTTTGAAATTGCATTGAGACTGATTTAGCATTTTACATTTTGAATATGTCACCAACAATTTACCTTTGGGTCCGTGCAACTGTTGCACGGTATCCCATATTTTGTCTTTTATCTTTTGACCTTTTGTTTTCTTTTTTATTTATAAATTTATGATAATTTTATTTTTTATTCTCTTTTCCTCTCCTGTATATTCAAATATTTTGTTCCATTTTTCTCCATTTAAATAATTAATCAATCATTAATCAGCAATCCCTTTCAAATAAAAAATCATTAATAAATTAATTATCTGAATTATTTTTCACATCACAATCAAAATAAAATACAGTGACTTGAATTAAATATTTTGATGACAATTGTGATGCCGCGACAATTGAATAAGTTAAAATAACAAACTAAATCTATCGGTTATAAATGATTGATGTCATATTGGTTTAGATTTATAGATAAAGTTTAAGTTTTGTTGTTTTCTAATAACTTTGAATTAAATTGTATTATAATTATTTTTTATTCAAATTTTAAAGTGACAATTAAAGTGTAAGAAAATAAGATAAAATACGTAGTTTTATAATTATTTTTTAATCGTTTATTTTAGTAATGACATGCTAGTTTTGTTTTTTAAGTTAATTTATTAATTGAATTTTAGTGTCAAGTCATCACTTATCTCACTTCTTAGATTAAAAAAACAGAGTTAGATATTGATACTTAGTTTTATGTCAAATTTTTAAGTTGAGACAGCCCACCTATTTTTTAATTATTTAAATTATTTATAAATTTGAAACAATATAGATTTATATGTCAAAATTTTGAAATATTTGATTTTTTAAAAATTTCAGTATACAACAGGGAAATTTTTAAAAAAATTTCACTACAATTTTTTAAAAATTGTAGTGTTAATTACCGAGCCATAGCATCCTGCCATTGAAACTACTCATACGTTAGATCTAATAGTAACAGCACAAGAAGATAAAATATGGAGTACCGTGCAACAGTCGCACGGTAGCTGGACCCAAATGGGATGAAACTAGCTGGACCCATTACCGTACTGTAATCTTTTCTTATATTCATTTTGTACTTGAGAGAGGGCTTCTGAGGAGCAAGGAAAAAGGAAAATTTGTGCTTTTTTGTTGTAATAACCAACTTGTCAAGCAATAACAACTATTTCTTTACAAACTGGGGAAGGAAGATAGCATTAAGATAATTTCCCCATTAAGATGGGAATTCAAGTATCACTTAGTCAATTAAACTTAAGCCTTTCTTCCAAGTAATGGCCAATTTGTCAAAAATTTGGTTGTTTAGTTGGCAAAACATTGACAATTTATCTTAATTATTTTTTCAAGGTTGGTAAGAGGATGACAGTTGGCATTGAATTGCTAGATGATAAGGTTATTAAATTTTGGAAGCATCCCTATGATCAGATTTCTTCGGATTTAACTTCATTTGATAAGGTTGTGCCAGACTAACATGTGTAGCAATTGGAAATATCCTCTAGAGATTTATGGGTCTCATTTTAAATGAGTTAAATTTTAAATAATTTTTAAGAAATAAGAAAAGAATTAAAAAAATAATTTTTAAATGTTTTATAAAATGAGATTAAATTTTGTATTTCCCACCTCTATTTCAATCATTATTATATATAAGTATTTTTTAATTTTTATTTAATAATTTTTATTTTATCAATTTTAATATTAATTAGTAAATTTTTTTTTATTTTTATCTAATATAAATAGGATATAACTAAAAGAAAACCTTATAATACAATTCTGATTTTTTTAATAATATTTAAAGATGTTGTTTTAAATTTTTAGAGATTTTTTTAAATAATTTAAATACTTTATAATATGATAATAATTTATTTAAGTCTTTAACTTTTAATTTATTAAAAATTTATATATATATTTATTTAAAATAAATAAATAAAAAAATAAAAAAAATAAAAAAAAATTATTTCTTATATAAAAATTTCTCATCTATGTTTCCCTCACTTTATTAAAAAATAAAGTCACGAATCAAAAAGAAATTTTTAATAAGATAAAAAATAAGATAGGCTTCCGCACGCTCATCCCACTCCATTGTTATCATTAAACGTGTGGCGGTCAAACAACTTTACTAGCCGCCCCAGTGCAGCTACAAACCAAGATATTATATATATACTCAATGTGTGTTTGGGACTGCCAAAAATTGAAATAATCGATTAATTTTAAGAGTGCGTTTGTTATAAACGTTTGAACAGAATGGATAGCTCTACGCAGTCAACGGTGTTCAATATCCAAAAACTGGAACTGAGCTCCTCCTCCGGCCCCCTGAATGTGCCGGTGATCGGCCTGGGCTGTGGAGTTGACAACAAATCAGACATAGACGCATTGAAGCTGGCGGTCCTGGAAGCTATCAAGCTGGGTTACAGACATTTTGATACGGCTGCAATGTATGGAACAGAGAAGGCCCTGGGAGAAGCAATAGCTGAAGCACTCAGACTTGGTCTTGTCAGTTCTCGTGAACAACTCTTCATTACTTCCAAGCTCTGGTGCCAGGACGCCCATCGTGACCACGTTATCCCAGCTCTGAAGAGGTCTCTTAGTGCTCTTCAAATGGAATATGTAGACCTCTATCTCATTCACTGGCCCATTAGCTCTAAGCCAAGGGAGGTTGGATTTCCTGTACCTAAAGAGGAACTTTTACCTATGGACTACAAGGGTGTGTGGGAAGCCATGGAAGAATCTCAGATGCTTGGCCTCACCAAGTCCATTGGTCTCAGCAACTTCTCCTGCAAGAAGATTGAGACCATACTCACCTTCGCTACCATCCCTCCTTCAATCAATCAAGTGGAGGTGCATCCTGTCTGGCAACAGAGGAAGCTCAGAGAATTTTGCAGGGCCAAGGGCATAATTGTCACTGCCTACTCTCCCTTGGGAGCTGTGGGAAAAATATATGGCAGCAATCAAGTCATGGAGAATGAAGCGTTGAAGGAGATTGCAAAGGCCCATGGCAAGACTGTGGCTCAGGTTTCTCTAAGATGGATAGTTGAGCAAGGAGCCACTGTTGTTGTTAAGAGCATCAACCTGGAGAGAATGAAGCAGAACCTGGGCATATTTGACTGGAAATTAACTGATGAAGATTATGATAAAATTAATCAAATCCCGCAGCATAGATTGATACCTTGTGATTTCTGGGTTTCTCCTCAGGGACCATTCAAGACCCTTGAGGAGCTTTGGGATGACTGATGATCAGCAGTTCTATAAAACTTTCATCAGCAGTTCTACAAATAATGTTCTTAAGCATTGCATTTCCTTTGGATTGTAGATGGCTTCAAATAGGTTTTGTGTACCAAATAATGGTGTGCTCTTAAGTGAATTTTAGCTATGTTATGTGCTTAATTAACAGCCGTTAAGCATTTTCTCAATGGATTCCATTATGGACCAATATTTGCTCGTAATTGATTTTTACAAACCCAACAAAGTCATACTGTCTTGTCACGTACGTTTCGTATGATGTCACTGCTTACATCAATGAATTACTAATCCAACCCTACCTCCCAACATAGCCCTTGACTAAATTGAAAGCCACCATAATTTTTCAAGTGGTGTTTTGAAATAAAGTTTGTCGTTTTAATAATTTCAAAGCATCCACACATATCAACGGGTTAGCTAAGAATTTCCCGATTGAGTTGGATGGTATAACTCATTTTTTAATCTTAATTATAAGGTGTAGGGTTTAAATCTTCCTAATAGATATAAAAATTTCTTACTCGTTGATTTCTTCTGTTGAGCTTTAGTGGATTTTAGTTGTATTAAGTTTTTATATGTTAGAACTTTAATTGTATATTTATTTATATTTATATTCCGCTTTAGTTATATTGTATATAATATTAAAAAGGGTTATTTTTAAGTACCTACCCTGAGGTTTGGGGTAATTACAGTTAGATGGTGAGATTAATTGTATCCTCACTTACCTCACCCGCGTTAGTATCAATACCTGTTGGCCGTTAGAATGAGTATCTGTTGACCGTTAGTAAACTGACAAAATGACCAAAATACACTTTTTGAATTATTAAGCCAAAGAAAAGTGCAATTTCGAACCCAAAATTTAGCAAATAAACTCACAAGTCCAGTGAATAGTCCCAAATACCCTTATCCAATAACAAATGTACATTGAACAATAACATCAATTATTTTTCTTGGAAAAAAATTATCAAAGCTTCCAGTATTACCGTCGATATCAGCGGTAATGCGGCAGCAACTTTCCTTGGTATAACCAAATCAGTTGCCCCATCATCATTGCACATCTCTTTTCAAGCAAAAGACAACACCACCACAAGTAGTGAAAATGTTTTTTTTCAACACACACTGTAAATCCATTCAAAAGCTGTGTTCGCAGATCAATATTATCCAATATCAGCATAATATTATACCAAAATAGAATCATAAGCTGAAAAGAGCTTCCCATGTAATTACCTATATAAAACAAGGTCAAGAAGTTGCACCAACTCCCCACAACTGACAGCACCCACAAGGCAGCTATAGCCTGAAATATAAACATTGCATTCTTAATTATACAAATAAAACAATTATTTTTTTTCAGAAAAATGGTAGTCTATTGCAAGTGCTGCCCACATTAAGCAATTGGTCAACATTAGACATTGTGCTTCCCACAACTAAGTAATCACGCCCCTAAATGCATAAATCACAAATAAACTGTTCTTTTCTTCCCACCAATAACAGCAGTAGAGTTCATGTTTCAATACAAAGGGGAACAACTCAGAAATTAGATGAGTAGATAGTACACATACGATGAGAAAACTCTTCAAATCTCTTCCAAATGCAATGCTCCACAAAGCTGCAAAAGCCTGGTTGAGTTCAATCCTAAAGGCAGAAGCAATCTGCAGAAATGGCTACTCAGGAATATGGACTTCAGGGATGCGAGGTGGGACCCCACAATAGAAGTGGTATGGTATTAATTTGTAGAAGTTAGAGGAAAAACTACGGCCTTAAAAAAAAAAAAAAGACAAACATGCTTACTGAAGAAACAAATCAATAAATAGATTACAAGTAGTACTAAAATGATAAGTGCCGAATGTTATTTGTTAATGAAGGTATGGGCATTGATCCCCAGGAACAAGATTGCAAGTGCAAGAATTAAGGTGAGGCAGACCTAAGTAAGCAGCTGGTATTCAATCAACTCGAAAAGGACCCAGATACCAGTGGCTCCACCTAGTACACTCACTGAAATCTTCTTGTTCCTCCACAAAAACACATCGGCGGCTGCAATAAATCAATTCAACAAATACAGTGGGACACAGAGAGAGGGGCAAACAATGGGTTTAAATAACACAATAATGCTATCTAATTTTTTTGAGAGACATTATCTATCTTTGGTAGATGGTTACAAAGTAAAGCTGACATTAACAAATAACAAGCTTACTTATGTTAATAACTATAACCTTATTTGTTCTCTTTTCTATCTTGTTTTTTCTCAGCAACCAAACAGCCAAAAATAAATTTAAAAAATGAATTAGTTTCCGCATTTTATTTCCCTGATATTTTATTCCTTTATTTTAGTCATCGACCAAACAGAGGTTTCAAAAATTACATCAATGAACATTAACCAACATATTTAGATCTTTACAATAAAGTCTGAAAATGTAAATAAATTTCAAAAGAAAAAGAAAATGAGAGAGAATTCTTACGCTTTCCACCACCGAGAACCTGGTGAACCGGCCGCTCTCTGCCAAATAAATGATAAATCTTCGCCTTCACAGATGACTAGGCAGCCAGTTCCTCATTATCAGAATCTAAATACGACGATGACGAGGAATCGTGATTGTGAATCTTCTCGATTACCTTCTCCATCGCAGATTCCACCGGACTCTCTTCATGCTGCGTCATCTTTTCTCAGACATCCTAATTGTTTTTTTTTTTCCTGAAACAGCTACTTCACGATCGTCTTCGACTCCGATTCCGAGAAGACGCCTTTGTCGATGATCCGGTGGTACAGATCCTGGAGTTGTAAACGGCGACTTCTTATTTCAGTGCTTTTTGTAAACGGTGAAGATTTGTCCGATGTTGTAGTGAGGAGTGAGGAGTTGGAAGATTGTAAGCTCCGTTAGGATGCATTGGGAGTCGAGGGAGTCGCCGGAGATTAAACGCTTGTGAATGGATTTGACGGCGAAGGACTTGCCGAAGATCCATGAGGTACACCTGAAGACGGTGCCGACTCATCATCGGCCGATCTCATCGCAGACTTGGTAGTTAGCTATAATTTCAACAATTCTTTAACGTTATACGGTATTCATACCAACAGCAGTCAGGTAAGTGACGATACAATCAATCTCGCCATCTAACTGTAATTAACTAGAAAATCAGGGGAGGTAATTAACAATAACCCTATTAAAAAATATCTAAAGCTAAAAATAATGTTAGGGGCTCCAAAAACTTTTCCCCAATCCCAAGCATTGGGTAAAACCGTAAAACTCTGTCACTGATATTAAAAATAAAAATAAAAGACATTCTAAAAATATTCTTTGCTAAAGATGTCCGCCAGGCCCACATGGCCGTGCCCAGCCTTGCTTTGCGGGCCCAAAATACATCATTGCATTAGACAAATTCCCTACCCTTGCCTCTGTTGATGAACTAATCCAGTTTCATTATTTTAATTCATCGTAACATTTGCGTTGAAGCGTAAACCTTCAAATTTAACCTTAAATTCAAAAGATAATTGGTTGAACGTAGCTTCCGCAATAGTTATTTTACCAATACCATTAATGCACTAAATTTCTGTAATTCAGAAATCTGACAATCCAATAAGTATTGTTTGATTCTTTTGCTAAATGCGAGAATTTATTTCAATTCGACCTTTGATTTTGCATGAGACCGACGTTGCATTTAACTTCTTTTAATATATCACCAACAATTTGTTGTATTGTAGTCTCCTCGTTCTAAGCTTATGATGCTATGTATCTTGAACTGTTAGGACGTAAACGAGAGAGGGCCTGTGAGGAGTGCTGGGCTTAGGGGTTCAACGATCCCTTAGGACCACGAAGGGATGAAGTTAAATGATTTAATGTTTGTTCTCTTACATTAATTGGTTTCTAAAACAATATGGCAACTTTTATTATAAAATTTTAAAATTAAGCATGTTGAAGCTAGAGCAATTCAGTAATAGGTGACCTGTTGGAAAGTTGCAATAAGCACTTCGATCCAGTAAGTGGTATCAGAGTCGTGTTGAAGATAGAGCAATTCAATAATGGGTGATTTGTTGATAAGTTGTAACAAGCACCTTGATCCAACAAATGGTATCAGAGTTTAATTACATGCTTAATAGGTGGGATGAATGCTAATTATATCATGTTGTATGACACTGCATCAATATTCAGTGGTGTGGTAGCATCATGGATGGTAGTTATGTCAAAATGTGAGGTGCAAGATCAGGGGAAGATTGTTAGTCTTATAGGACTACGAAAGGATGAAGTAAAATTATTTAATATCCATTCTCCGAATACCAATTGATATTTAGAAGGATATGGCAAGTGGTATCAGAGTCGTGTGAAGCTAGAGAAATTCAATAATAGATGACTTGTTGGGAAGGCGTAACAAGCCCCTCGATTCAACAAGTTATATCACGGTCTAATTGCATGTTCGATAGGTGGGCTTTTCCTCTTTTCTCCAGGTTCAATGTCCTTCCTAAGAAGATCCTGTCCGTCCTGAGAAGCTCAAAGGCGACCTTCTAGACTTCCCTCCTGGTTCTTTTAACACTCACAGACATTGTTCAAAATACTTTCCTCAACACTCACAAAGACAATAGTACTTTTAATGTTTTAGCCTAACAAAAAATGGGCAAAAACAATATGAAACGAAGTAGAGTTGATAATGATCAAATTAATGAAGACAGAATGAAAACACGACACACTGTTCTTTCTGAATAACAGAAAATGTTGATAGTCCTCCTGCAGCGGAGGTAGAGGAGTAGAACAACAGCTCAATACAACACAAATAGGGCCGTAAAAGGCAGGTGGCTCCCTAGTGTCGAACCGTACGTTAACAGTGCGTATTTATTAACCCGTCCGAGTTTCTTTTTCGCCACAAAAGGCCGCACCAAAGTCATCGAAGAGCACGAAAGTAAATTGGTCTGGAATCAAACATCAACGCCTTTACAGTACTGTAGACCAACCTTGTCACCAGTCTCAGCAAAGACCTGAGAGGTAGGAAATACACATAGACAAAAAAGAAGAAGCCAACAATGACACAAGCAATAACCGCCAGTACTTTGGCGGATTTAACTTCATTTGATAAGATTGTGGCAGTCAAACATGTGTACCAATGGAAAAATCCTCTACGCGTTTAGGGATTCATAGGCCTCATTTTAAATTAGATAAATTTTGAATAATTTTAAAAAAATAGAGGAAGAATAAAAAAAAATTTTTTATTTTTAATAGGGTGGGATTTAGTTTTGTATTCTCCACTCCCACTCCAATCACTATTATATATAAGTATTTTTTTAATTTTTATTTAATAATTTTTATTTTATCAATTTTAATGTTGGTTAATAATTTTTTTTATTTTTATATAATATAAATAGGATATAACCAAAACAAAATCATTTAATATAATTTTTATTCTACTTTAAAATATTTTATATTGTCTTTTTTCTCTTAAAGTACTGCTCTTTTCAAATTTTTTTTAATTTTAATAATATTTCAATATATTATTTTAAATTTTTAGATTTTTTTAAATAATTTAAATACTTTATAATATGGTGATGATTTATTTAAATTTTAATTTTTAATTTACTAAAATTTTATATTTATACTAAGTATAAAATAAATAAATAAAAAATAGAATAAGAATAAAAAAATTATTTTCTATATGAGAATTTTTCATTCTCACCTGATTGTATTTATTGAGGAATAAAGTCAGCAATAAAGATAAAATTCTTAATGAAATAGAAAATGAGATAGGCTTCTCGACCCCACAGCCATCCTTAAACGTGTGGCAGTCAAACAACTTATCTAGCTGCCACAGTGCAGCTACAAACTACAAAGCAAGATATTATACATATCCTCAATATGTGTTTGGGACTGCCACAAATTGAAATAATCGATTAATTTTAAAAGAGTGCGTTTGTAATAAACGTTTGAACAGAATGGATAGCTCTACACAGTCAACGGTGTTCAATATCCCAAAACTGGAACTGAGCTCCTCCTCCGGCCCCCTGAATATGCCGGTGATCGGCCTGGGCTGTGTAGTTGACAACAAATCAGACATAGACGCATTGAAGCTAGCGGTCCTGGAAGCTATCAAGCTGGGTTACAGACATTTTGATACGGCTGCACTATATGGAACAGAGAAGGCCCTGGGAGAAGCAATAGCTGAAGCACTCAGACTTGGTCTTGTCAGTTCTCGTGAACAACTCTTCGTTACTTCCAAGCTCTGGTGCCAGGACGCCCATCGTGACCACGTCATCCCAGCTCTGAAGAGGTCTCTCAGTGCCCTTCAAATGGAATATGTAGACCTCTATCTCATTCACTGGCCCATTAGCTCTAAGCCAAGGGAGGTTGGATTTCCTGTACCTAAAGAGGAACTTTTACCTATGGACTACAAGGGTGTGTGGGAAGCCATGGAAGAATCTCAGATGCTTGGCCTCACCAAGTCCATTGGTCTCAGCAACTTCTCCTGCAAGAAGATTGAGACCATACTCACCTTCGCTACCATCCCTCCTTCAATCAATCAAGTGGAGATGCATCCTGTCTGGCAACAGAGGAAGCTCAGAGAATTTTGCAGGGCCAAGGGCATAATTGTCACTGCCTACTCTCCCTTGGGAGCGGCGGGAAAAATATATGGCAGCAATCAAGTCATGGAGAATGAAGCATTGAAGGAGATTGCAAAGGCCCATGGCAAGACTGTGGCTCAGGTTTCTCTACGATGGATAGTTGAGCAAGGAGCCACTGTTGCTGTTAGGAGCATCAACCCGGAGAGAATGAAGCAGAACCTGGGCATATTTGACTGGAAATTAACTGATGACGATTATGATAAGATTGATCAAATCCCGCAGCATAGATTGATACCTAGTGATTTCTGGGTTTCCCCTCAGGGACCATTCAAGACCCTTGAGGAGCTTTGGGATGACTGATGATCAGCAGTTCTATAAAACTTTCATCAGCGGTTTTACAAATAACGTTCTTAAGCATTGCATTTCCTTTGGATTGTAGATGGCTTCAAATAGGTTTTGTGTATCAAATAATGGTGTGCTCTTAAGTGAATTTTAGCTATGTTATGTAATTAATTAACAACTGTTAAGCATTTTCTCAATGGATTCCGTTATGGACCAATACTTGGTCGTAATTGAGGACATGGTGATTAGGCATGGCAATGGGGCAATGGGGGAGGGGAGGGGAGGGGAGGGGACCAATGTTTCCGTACTTATCTTTGATATTCTGCATATGTTTCCGTCTACTCTAGGTTCTCATTAAAATTATTTGAGGGGATTCCTATTCCCGTCCCGAATAATAATAGGAGATTCTCGATCCTCAAATAATTAATATGTTTTTAATTTTTTAACTTGATTTAATTATATTAAAATAAAAAAATTAAACAAAAGTAAGATTTAATAATAAATCTACATTAACATTAATCCATTATAAAAATCACACTTTAAAATATAAATTATCAGAATAATTATCTTCGTTAATATTTATAATCCTATAATAAAAAGAAAAAATTACTTTTATATCAATAATAAAATAAATGAAATGAGTATAGATACTGAAATTAATATTTTTAATAATTTACTCTTGTACCTCCTACTCCTTCTGTTATTCAAATGTGGCAAATTAAGAAATAGTATCAAGTTTCAAATCTAAAATAATAAAAATAATATAAGCAATGTCATTCATAATCTAAAATAGTTTTAGGCCAATGCTTTTGAAATAAGGTATGCTCGAATAGTAATTCAAGACCATTACTAATTAATTAGGCCTCAAAGTTTTATGGTATATTTGTATAAATATTTTGATATTTGTTATTTATACTAATATTTAATATTTTATAATTTAAATTCTATTATTTATTTATTAATAATTCTAAAAAAAATTATAATTAAAAATAAAAATGAGGAAATGGGAAAATGAGAAAATAGGGAGGGAATGAGAATTCTAGCTCATCTTCGTCCCTTTCCTGAATAAGAAATTAAGTAAAAAATTATTTATATTTCTTCTTTAAATAAGAAATTATGTATAAAATCGTCTATATACTTTCTCAAATGAAAAAAATTTCCAAAGATCCCTTCCCTGAGGATTTCTACCATCCGTAACAGTGATTGATTTTTACGAACGCAACAAAGTCATACTGTCTTGTCACATATGTTTCATATGATGTCACTGCTTACATCAATGAATTAATAATCCAACGCTACCTCCCAACATAGCCCTTGACTAAATTGAAAACCACCATAATTTTTCAAATGGTGTTTTGAAATAAAGTTTGTCGTTTTAATAATTTCAAAGCATCCACACATACGGGTTAGCTAAGAATTTCCCGATTGAGTTGGATGGTATAACTCTTTTTTTAATCTTAATTATAAGGTGTAAGGTTTAAATCTTCCTAATAGATATAAAAATTTCTTACTCTTCGATTTCTTCTGTTGAGCTTTAGTGGATTTTAGTTGTATTAAGTTATGATATATTAGAACTTTAATTGTATATTTATTTATATTTATATTCCGCTTTAGTTATATTGTATATAATATTAAAAAGGGTTATTTTTAAGTACCTACCCTGCGGTTTGGGGTAATTACAGTTAGATGGTGAGATTAATTGTATCCTCACTTACCTCCCCTGCCGTTAGTATGAATATCCGTTGACCGTTAGTAAACTGACAAAATGACCAAAAAACACTTTTTGAATTATTAAGCTAGAGAGAAGTGCAATTTCGAACCCAAAATTTAGCAAACAACTCACAAGTCCAGTGAAAAGTCCTAAATACCCTTATCAAGTAACAAATGTACATTGAACGATAACATCAATTATTTTCTTGGAAAAAAAATTTATCAAAGCTGCCAGTATTGCCGTCGATATCAGCGGTAATGCGGCAGCAACTTTCCTTGCTATAACCAAATCAGTTGCCCCCATCATCATTGCACATCTGTTTTCAAGCATAAGACGACACCACCACTACAAGTAGTGAACAAGCATTTTTTCAACACTCACACTGTCAATCCATTCAAAAGCTGTGTTCGCAGATCAATATTATCCAATATCAGCGTAATATTATACAAAAATAGAATCATAAGCTGAAAAGAGCTTCCCATGTAATTACCTATATAAAACAAGGTCAAGCAGTTGCACCAACTCCCCACAACTGACAGCACCCATAAGGCAGCTATAGCCTGAAATATAAACATTGCATTCTTAATTATACAAATAAAACAATTATTTTTTTTTAGAAAAAAGGTAGTCTATTGCAAGTGCTGCCCACATTAAGCAATTAGTCAACATTAGACATTGTGCTTCCCACAACTAAGTAATCACGCCCCTAAATGCACAAATCACAAATAAACTGTTCTTTTCTTCCCACCAATAACAGCAGTAGCGTTCATGTTTCAATACAAAGGGGAACAACTCAGAAATTAGATGAGTAGATAGCACACATACGATGAGAAAACTCTTCAAATCTCTTCCAAATGCAATGCTCCGCAAAACTGCAAAAGCCTGGTTGAGTTCAATCCTAAAGGCAGAAGCAATCTGCAGAAATGGCTACTCAGGAATATGGAGTTCAGGGATGTGAGGTGGGACCCCACAATAGAAGTGGTATGGTATTAATTTGTAGAAGTTAGAGGTAAAACTACGGCCTTAAAAAAAGAAAAGACACAAACATGCTTACTGAAGAAACAAATCAATAAATAGATTACAAGTAGTACTAAAATGATAAGTGCCGAATGTTATTTGTTAATGAAGGTATGGGCATTGATCCCCAGGAACAAGATTGCAAGTGCAAGAATTAAGGTGAGGCAGACCTAAGTAAGCAGCTGGTATTCAATCAACTCGAAAAGGACCCAGATACCAGTGGCTCCACCTAGTACACTCATTGAAATCTTCTTGTTCCTCCACAAAAACACATCGGCGGCTGCAATAAATCAATTCAACAAATACAGTGGGACACAGAGAGAGGGGCAAACAATGGGTTTAAATAACACAATAATGCTATCTAATTTTTTTGAGAGACATTATCTATCTTTGGTAGATGGTTACAAAGTAAAGCTGACATTAACAAACAACAAGCTTACTTATGTTAATAACTATGACCTTATTTGTTCTCTTTTCTATCTTGTTTTTTCTCAGCAACCAAACAGCCAAAAATAAATTTAAAAAATGAATTAGTTTCCGCATTTTATTTCCCTGATATTTTATTACTTTATTTTAGTCATCGACCAAACAGAGGTTTCAAAAATTACATCAATGAACATTTAACCAACATATTTAGATCTTTACAATAAAGTCTGAAAATGTAAATAAATTTCAAAAGAAAAAGAAAATGAGAGAGAATTCTCACGCTTTCCACCACCGAGAACCTGGTGAACCGGCCGCTCTCTGCCAAATAAATGATAAATCTTCGCCTTCACAGACGACTAGGCAACCAGTTCCTCATTATCAGAATCTAAATACGACGATGACGAGGAATCGTGATTGTGAATCTTCTCGATTACCTTCTCCATTGCAGATTCCACCGGACTCCCTTCATGCTGCGTCATCTTTTCTCAGACATCCAAAATTTTTTTTTTCCCTGAAACAGCTACTTCACGATCGTCTTCGACTCCGATTCCGAGAAGACGCACGCCTTTGTCGATAATCGGGTGGTACAGATCCTGGAGTTGTAAACGGCGACTTCTTATTTCAGTGCTTTTTGTAAACAGTGAAGATTTGTCCGATGTTGTGGTGAGGAGTGAGGAGTTGGAAGATTGTAAGCTCCGTTGGGATGCATTGGGAGCTGAGGGAGTCGCCGGAGATTAAACGCTTGTGAATGGATTTGACGGCGAAGGACTTGCCGAAGATCCATGAGGTGCACCTGAAGACGGTGCCGACTCATCCTCGGCCGATCTCATCGCAGACTTGGTAGTTAGCTATAATTTCAACAATTCTTTAACGTTATACGGTACTCATAGCAACAGCAGTCAGGTAAGTGACGATACAATCAATCTCGCCATCTAACTGTAATTACCTCGAAAATCAGGGGAGGTAATTAAAAATAACCCTATTAAAAAATATCTAAAGCTAAAAATAATGTGAGGGGCTCCAAAAACCTTTCCCGAATCCAAAGCATTGGGTAAAACCGTAAAACTCTGTCACCGATATTAAAAAAAAAAATAAAAGACATTCTAAAAATATTCTTTTGCTAAAGATGTCCGCCAGGCCCACATGGCCGTGCCCAGCCTTGCTTTGCGGGCCCAAAATACATTATTGCATTAGACAAATTGCCTTCCCTTGCCTGTTGATGAACTAATCCAGTTTCATTATTTTAATTCATCGTAACATTTGCGTTGAAGCGTAAACCTTCAAATTTAACCTTAAATTCAAAAGATAATTGGTTGAACGTAGCTTCCGCAATAGTTATTTTACCAATACCATTAATGCACTAAATTTCTGTAATTTAGAAATCTGACAATCCAATAAGTATTGTTTGATTCTTTTCCTAAATGCTAGAATTTATTTCAATTCGACCTTTGATTTTGCATGAGACCGACGTTGCATTTAACTTCTTTTAATATATCACCAACAATTTGTTGTATTGTAGTCTTCACATTCTAAGCTCATGATGCTAGGTATCTTGAACTGTTAGGACGTAAACGAGAGAGGGCCTGTGAGGAGTGCTGGGCTTAGGGGTTCAACGATCCCTTAGGACCACGAAGGGATGAAGTTAAATGATTTAATGTTTGTTCTCTTACATTAATTGGTTTCTAAAACAATATGGCAACTTTTACTACAAAATTTTAAAATTAAGCATGTTGAAGCTAGAGTAAATCACTAATAGGTGACATGTTGGAAAGTTGCAATAAGCACTTCGATCCAGTAAGTGATATCAGAGTCGTGTTGAAGATAGAGCAATTCAATAATTGGTGATTTGTTGAGAAGTTGTAACAAGCACCTTGATCCAACAAATGGTATCAGAGTTTAATTACATGCTTAATAGGTGGGATGAATGCTAATTATATCATGTTGTATGACACTGCATCAATATTCAGTGGTGTGGTAGCATCATGGATGGTAGTTATGTCAAAATGTGAGGTGCAAGATCAGGAGAAGATTGTTAGTCTTATAGGACTACGAAAGGATGAAGTTAAATTATTTAATATCCATTCTCCAAATACCAATTCATATTCAGAAGGATATGGCAAGTGGTATCAGAGTCGTGTTGAAGCTAGAGAAATTTAATAATAGATGACTTGTTGGGAAGGCGTAACAAGCCCCTCGATTCAACAAGTCGTATCACAGTCTAATTGCATGTTTGATAGGTGGGCTTTTCCTCTTTTCTCCAGGTTCAATGTCCTTCATAAGAAGATCCTATCCGTCCTGAGAAGCTCAAAGGCGACCTTCTAGACTTCCCTCCTAGTTCTTTCAACACTCACAGACATTGTTCAAAACACTTTCCTCAACACTCACAAAGACAATAGTACTTTTAATGTTTTAGCCTAACAAAAAATGGGCAAAAACAATATGAGGTGAGACAAGAAGCCTAAGCTTACTAATTTAGCTCGACTATGAGTAGGCGAGTAGAAAGATAAAAGCAAGAAATCTTTTTAAGACTGGTAAAAGTTGCAAGTCTCAAAATTTGATCGGGTGAGATAATGAGCCTAAACTTGCTAATTTAACTCAAGCATAAGTAAGCGAGTAGAAAGATAAAAGCATGAAATCTTTTTAAGGCAAGTAAAAGTTTCAAGTCTCAAAACTTGTTTGTACTAGGACAAGGAGCCCAAACACATTAATTCAGCTCGACCATGAGTCGGCGAGTAGAAACATAAAAGCACAAAATCTTCTAAGGCAAGTTTCAAGTCTCAAAACTTGTTCGAAGTGAGACAAGGATCCTAAACTTGCTAATTCAACTTGGCCATGAGTAGGCGAGCAAAAAGATAAAAGCACGAAATCTTTTTAAGGCAAGCAAAGGTTTCAAGTCTCAAAACCTGCTCATAAGAAGCCTAAACTTGCTATTCAACTAGACCATGGGTAGGCGAGCAAAAAAATGAAAACACAAAATCTTTTTAAGGTAAGTAAATGATTCAAGTCTTAAAACCAGCTCGAGGTAAGACAAAGAGCCTAAACTTGCTAATTTAACTCAGCCATAAGTAGGCGAGTAGAAACATAAAAACGGAAAATCTTTTTAAAGCAAGTAAAGGATTCAAGTCTAGTTTAGGTCAGCCATAAGTGGGTGAGTAGAAACATAAAAGCGCGAAATATTTTTAAGGCAAGTAAAGACTTCAAGTCTCAAAACCTACTTGAGGTAAGGCAAAGAGCCTAAACCTACTAATTTAGCTCAGCCAAGAGTAGATGAACAGAAATATAAAAGTGTAAAATCTTTTTAAAACTAATAAAATTTCAAGTCTCAAAACCTGCTTTAGGTTAGACAATAAGCCTAAACTTGCTAATTTTGCTCGGCCATGAGTAGGCGAGCAAAAACATAAAAGTATAAAATATTTTTAAGGCAAGTAAATGTTTCAAGTCTCAAAACCTGCTTGAGGTGAGACAAAGAGCTTAAACTTGCAAATCCTGCTCAGCCATGAGTAGGTTAGCAGAAACATAGAAATAAGAAATTTTTCTAAGGCAAGTAAAGATTTTCAAGTCTCAAAACCTATTTAGGTTAGACAAAGAGCATAAACCAACTAATACAACTCGTCAGGACCAGACGAGAGTCTGTAGTACTTGGCAGGACTAAGTGAGAACTCCAAGAACCCATAAAACTCATCAGGACTAGGTGAAAATCCATAAAACTCGGCAAGAGCTCCGAAAACCTATAAAACTTATTAGGATTAGGCGAGAATCCGTAGAACTAGTATGACTAGGAGAGAACTCTCAAAACCTATAAAAACTTATCAAGACTAGGTAAGAATTTGTAGTACTCATCAGGACTAGGAGGGAACTTATAAAACTCGTCAAGAGTATGTGAGAACTTATAAGACTCGCCATAAGTAGGCGGAAACTTATAAAACTCACCATGATAGGTGAGAACTTATTAGACTTTACCATGAATAGACAAAAACTTAATAAGCGCTGCCATAGGTAGACAAGCAAATCCTAATTTTGCCATGAATAGGCAAGCAGAAAAATAAGAAATGCAAAGTATCTTAAGACAAGTAAATGCCTTAAATCCCAAACTTGATGCAAGATAAGGAGCCTAAACTTGCTAACTAAAATCAACTACGAATAGACGAGTAGAAGAAAAGGCATCTTGCCCAATTTCCACTAGCAGCATGAGGTTCAACTTAAGCTTGATCTCCTTTTGTCTTCTTGCTCCTTCATACCACAGACAACACCTCTAGCATGGTTGTCCATCTTTAACTCAAGATGGCTTTTTTTTCAAAAAAATGCCATAATGCAATTATTGCAATAATCGAGGCGGCATTGTAACTATCATCATCCTTTTTCTCCAGGGCCTCAATATCGTCTTTTAAACCAATATGTGTTTTCTCAAATTGGGATTTAAGGATTTCATCCTCTACTCAAATGAAGATTTTTGGTCGCCAAGCTAAGTCCTCAAGTCCTTTAGTTCCTACTTGAACTTGGCAGTTTCAGCCTTAAGCTTAGCTTCAACAGTCTCAATCCTCTTCTTTCAAGTCTAGATTTTGGTCTTCACCTTGTTGTTGTACCTCGCAATCTGCTCCTTATAGTTGGTCATCATGTAGCCCAACTAGTAGGAGCCAAACCAAAAGGCATTCATCAGTTCAGCAAGGGTGCGGCCTTCCATGTGTTCAATATCTTCTTCTTGAATATTCTAGTAGTAAAAGTTGAACTTCCACGAGAAGGAAACATGGAGAAAACAAATAAAGAGTTGGGGAATGGCGAGCAAGCTTAGTGAGTAGTATTAGCAGAAAAGGGGACTTTTATAAATATAGTTTTTAATTCTTTTCGTTATACTCTCAATATTAGAAACCAAGTGACTGGTGTTCGGGTGAGAAGATATAGCGACCACAATCAAATTTTCCTTGAAGCTTGATTGTGCTCGCCTCGCCATTTTAATAGCTTGGAGAAAGCCAGTGACCAGGATTAGGCGAGGAGGCCGTCAAACTAGAAAGAGATCCAGTGAAAACCACTTTTCCCATCCTATCCAAATATCTAGAGACTTAGCATGTCACCAAGACACACAACTCCATAATCCTAGCGGGGAAGTGTAACTCCATCCTTAAAGCCCACAATGTCATAACCCATGGGGGAAGGAGTTTGACCCCTATAAGACTCCCAAAGGTGCCAGTTGTAAAGGAATTTTGAAAAAAATGCTATCTTATCTCATTCTTGACATTATCTCAAGAGGTTGAACTTTGGAAAAACCTTTTTTCTTATCCATCTCGATCCTTTTTTATCTTTAATTTTTTCTTATTCAAAGCTTCTTACATTTTCCTTTTTGGTTCATTTTTCAAACAAAAATCATACACCCTGTTTTTCTACTTAATCCCATGATACTGACTTGAGCATCAGAGGGTTAACGCCAGTAAAACTTATGGTGCCCTTCACCGTTTCTATAGTTGCAGGTACTTGCTAAGACTAGATTCATGGTCACTAATTTTTGCTTAGGTACCCGCCAGATTCTTGGTCACTAATTTCTGCTAATGTGCTAAACCAAGGCAAAAAACTGTCTCCCCACGCAAACAAAGTCAAATGTTGGCATTGGTAGCCTACACGACGACACGACTAGATTTTGACGTCAACAGTGGTAACACAATTAATTAATAAATAATTGATGTATGATTGAGTTTAGTTTAATTAGTACTTGTATGGTGGTTTTTTTAAAATAATTCACACATGACATAACATTATTTACTTGATACATAACCATAAAATACTTTTGATGCAATTTAGAATTTCTCATCCAAGTTTATAAATAAAAGATATTTTAGTTCAAGTCTTTCTACGATTGTTGGGGGAAACTTAAAAAAATAAATATAAATGAATAAAATACATTTAAAAATATTGTAACACTCCAAATCCACTAATAAGGCACTACGGTGGAATTGAAGTAAAACTGCATTTCATTATTCTCATGTCCAAACTTTCAAAATAATAACCAACAATAAATATTCTAAACCTCTAAAAGGAAATAAATAATGAAATAACATATTCTTAAATAAGTATCACCCCAAAGGAAGCTAAAATACTTGTAGTTTATTAACGTAACATTATTCCCCAAAAGAAACCGAGCCCTTATTCTCCCTCCTAAGACCATAAGCTCATATCATCTAACTCTATCTACAAAAATATGGTAACGAGGGGTGAGCCGTCAACTCGGTAAGTAAATTCATACACAATACTAAAAACCATTAAAATATAATTAATTGTAATACTTAGATATACATAATAATAAAAGAAATTACCCTTATAAATCGACATTTAGCAAAAATAATTCACATCATCATAAAATCATTTAAATTCTTTAAACATAGCCATAGCATTTGGAATACATAAAACATAATTAGCTGTAATACTTAGAAATACATAATAATAAGAGAAATTACCCGTGTAAATCGACATTTAGCAAAAATGATTTACAACATCATAAAATCCTTTAATTCCTTTAAACATAACAATAGCATTTGGAACACATAAAATATAATTAGTTGTAATACTTAGAAATACATAATCATAAGAGAAATTACCCTTGTAAATCAACATTTAGCAAAAATAATTTACAACATCATAAAATCATTTAAATTCTTTAAACATAACCATAGCATTTGGAATACATAAAATATAGTTAGCTCATGCCACATAGTATCACCTGTAGACCCGGTGACCTGGCCATATAACATCGTGCAGAGTACTGTATCCCGCGGGAATTATTAACATAACATCATATGTGCACAATATCCGGCTAGCCTTCCATAACATAACATAACATAACATAACATAACATAACATCACTACGGACAATGAGCCAAATCATTTAAAACCATCATTAAACTTTTAATAATTTGTAAACTTCCGTAAATTACATTTAAATAATTGATAATTATTTCAAAGTGTTTGACTTAAAACAATTTAATAAAAGCTTTAATTTTTAAAACGATCTATAAAACAAGTTTTTAATAAATAAAGTTTTGTCATAAATAATTTTAAAGAAAATGATTTTGCTTAACAAAATATTGTAATAGACTAAACAAATCAATTTCATACACTTTTCTTTCAACATAATACATACCTCGAATTATACGTAATTTAATAACAAAGTATATATACCATGCATGAATCTACTTACCTCGATCCTCAGTAATAAAAGAACGGTAACCTCAACCACGAGCTCACTCTCGTCCTAAAACATCAAGTCACATCCTTATCAATATTATTACTCATTCTGACCTTGATATAAATCCAACATAATCAAACCTAATCATAAGCACTAAACCATCAAAGCTAGTCTAAACCTGACCATCCTATACAAGCTGATTTTTACCAAGCGATTTACATGTCGGAAAATTGTAAAATCAAACAAGAGAAACCATAAACATGTGTAGCATTTCATATAAAAATTCAAAAAAATGAATAAAGGTCAGAAACATATTGCAAAAAGAATTTTACATGTGAATATACATACTGTCTAGCAGTGATAAAAATAGAGATAACTGAATTAGAAAATTTATAAAATATTTAATGAAATTCATAAAAATTAGACAAATTGATTTTACAACATTAGGGACATCAAGAAATAATATATAAATTTTCTGGGATTTTTGAAGATGTAAAACTATTTTAAGCGAATTTATATTTAGAGACTAGCAAACTTGTCCAGTAAGCTTTCAAGTTTGCATCTTGAAATTCGAAAATTCATAACTTAATGTTAACTCAATGAAAATTAGTCAAATAAACTTTAAATCATAGAAGACTCATAATATTATATGAATAAAATTTTTATAGGTCATTCTAAAGCCTTTTAACAGCCTAAATAATTTTACCATCAGCCATCGTAATTCTGGAAAACAGTTTCCATAACTGCAGCAGCCCAACATAACGATTTTTAATAATTTTTATACTCAATAAAAAATTATGAAATTCAGCAGACAGTAATTAGACGTAATGAGGATTAAAAATAAAAATCAACATAATTTTTAGGGACCATTTAGATAGCCAGAAAAATAAGCGAATTCAGACATGCTGCTGAAAATCAAAATTTTCCAGCACCACTGTTCCAAATTCGAAAATTCAAAACAAATTGGTCACTTGAAATCTCTTTGCACAAAATACATCATTGAAAACCTTAGGATGTCTAGTTTAATTCTATAAAAATTTTCGAGTAGGAATTGAATAAAAAATAAAAGGAAGACAGTAAGTAAATTTCAGTGCTCAAACAACAAATAAAAAAGTCATACTTTATCTCAAACAACAAACAAATAGCTAAGTATGAACAACAAACGAAGGGCGGGTGTTACAAATATACTTTGCTAAAGATGTCCGCCGGGCTCACGTGGCCGGTGGCCAGTCTTGCACAGTTGCAAGTCACAATAAATTTCACTGAAACTTTCATGTTTGCTTCGAGTGCCCAAAGTACACAGATTATGCATTAGTTAAAATATTGTCTTTTCCCCTGCTTGCGTTTATAAGTTAATCCAACTTTATTTTTCTAATCCATCACCATTTGCATTGAAGTGTAAACTATCAAATTTAACATATAATTCACAAGATAAGTGGATTAAGATGGCTTTAGCAATAATTTTTCACCAAATACTATCCAAACAGTAGCGAAGTCACAATATATGTAACTTAAATCAACTTATAAGTTACTTTCCATGATCCTTTAGTTATTTGACCCACAACAAATAACCATACAAAAAAACTACTTATGGGTTGTTGTAACTTAGCAAGACCCTACCATCCATGTACTAAATTCTTGCATGTAATTCGAAAATCCAACAATCCAATAAACAGTGATTAATCTTCTCCTCAATGCTTGAACTTATTTCAACTCGGCCTTTGAAATTGCATGAGACTGATTTAGCATTTTACTTTTGTAATATATCACCAATAATTTACAGTATTGTGGTCTTTTTATTGTAAGTCCTGCATGGAGCTAGCTATGCATATTGTATTTTAGGAGGAAAACAAGAGAGGGCTTGTGAGAAGAAAGAAAAATGAAAATTGTGCTTTCTTTGTTGTAATAACCAACTGTCAAGCAATAACAACTCTTTACAAACTTGGGAAGGCATTGAGATCCTAGTTCAAGTATCACTGAGTCAATTAAACCTAAGTCTTTCTTTCAAGTAATAGCCAATTCGTCAAGCGGGATTTGGTTTGGTTGTTTAGTTGGTAAAAGGTTGACAATTTATCTTAATTATTTTTTCAAGGTGGGTAAGATGTTGACAATTCGTATTGAATTTCCAGATGATCAGGTTATTAAATTTTGGACGCATCCTTATGATCAGATTTCTTCGGATTTAACTTCATTTGATAAGATTGTGGCAGTCAAACATGTGTACCAATGGAAAGATCTTCTACGCGTTTAGAGATTCATAGAATTCATTTTAAATTGGATAAATTTTGAAAAATTTTTAAAAAATAAAGAAAAAATTTAAATTTTTAATAAGATGGAATTTAATTTTGTATTCTCACCCCACTCCAATCACTATTATATATAAATATTTTTTTAATTTTTATTTAATAATTTTTATTTTATCAATTTTAATATTAGTTAATAATTTTTTTTTATTTTTATATAGTATAAATAAGATATAACCAAAATAAAATCCTATAATATAATGTTTATTCTATTTTAAAATATTTTTATATTATCTTTTTCTCTTAAAGTTCTACTCTTTTCAAATATTTTTTAATTTTAATAATACTTCAATATATTATTTCAAATTTTTAAAATTTTTTAAATAATTTAAATATTTTATAATATGATGATAATTTATTTAAATATTTTATTTTTAATTTATTAAAATTTTATATTTATACTTAATATAAAAAAAATAAATAAAAATAAAAAAATTATTTTCTATATGAAAATTTTTCATCCCACCTAATTGTATTTATTGAGGAATAGAGTCAGCAATAAAGATAAAATTCTTAATAAAATAGAAAATAGGATAGGTTTCTCGGTCCCCACTGCCGTCCTTAAACGTGTGGCAGTCAAACAACTTATCTAGCTGCCACAGTGCAGCTACAAACTACAAAGCAAGATATTATACATATCCTCAATATGTGTTTGGGACTGTCACAAATTGAAATAATCGATTAATTTTAAAAGAGTGCGTTTGTAATAAAGGTTTGAACAGAATGGATAGCTCTACACAGTCAACGGTGTTCAATATCCCAAAACTAGAACTGAGCTCCTCCTCCGGCCCCCTGAATATGCCGGTGATCGGCCTGGGCTGTGGAGCTGACAACAAATCAGACATAGACGCATTGAAGCTGGCGGTCCTGGAAGCTATCAAGCTGGGTTACAGACATTTTGATACGGCTGCAGTCTATGGAACAGAGAAGGCCCTGGGAGAAGCAATAGCTGAAGCACTCAGACTTGGTCTTGTCAGTTCTCGTGAACAACTCTTCGTTACTTCCAAGCTCTGGTGCCAGGACGCCCATCGTGACCACGTTATCCCAGCTCTGAAGAGGTCTCTGAGTGCTCTTCAAATGGAATATGTAGACCTCTATCTCATTCACTGGCCCATTAGCTCTAAGCCAAGGGAGGTTGGATTTCCTGTACCTAAAGAGGAACTTTTACCTATGGACTACAAGGGTGTGTGGGAAGCCATGGAAGAATCTCAGATGCTTGGCCTCACCAAGTCCATTGGTCTCAGCAACTTCTCCTGCAAGAAGATTGAGACCATACTCACCTTCGCTACCATCCCTCCTTCAATCAATCAAGTGGAGGTGCATCCTGTCTGGCAACAGAGGAAGCTCAGAGAATTTTGCAGGGCCAAGGGCATAATTGTCACTGCCTACTCTCCCTTGGGAGCGGCGGGAAAAATATATGGCAGCAATCAAGTCATGGAGAATGAAGCATTGAAGGAGATTGCAAAGGCCCATGGCAAGACTGTGGCTCAGGTTTCTCTACGATGGATAATTGAGCAAGGAGCCACTGTTGCTGTTAGGAGCATCAACCCGGAGAGAATGAAGCAGAACCTGGGCATATTTGACTGGAAATTAACTGATGACGATTATGATAAGATTGATCAAATCCCGCAGCATAGATTGATACCTAGTGATTTCTGGGTTTCCCCTCAGGGACCATTCAAGACCCTTGAGGAGCTTTGGGATGACTGATGATCAGCAGTTCTATAAAACTTTCATCAGCGGTTTTACAAATAACGTTCTTAAGCATTGCATTTCCTTTGGATTGTAGATGGCTTCAAATAGGTTTTGTGTATCAAATAATGGTGTGCTCTTAAGTGAATTTTAGCTATGTTATGTAATTAATTAACAACTGTTAAGCATTTTCTCAATGGATTCCGTTATGGACCAATATTTGCTCGTAATTGAGGACATGCTGCTTGATTGATATTTACGAACTCAACAAAGTCATAGTGTCTTGTCACGTATGTTTCATATGATGTCACTGCTTACATCATATGAAACATACGTGACAAGACACTATGACTTTATTGATTCTTTTGCTAAATGCTAGAATTTATTTCAATTCGACCTTTGATTTTGCATGGGACCGACGTAGCATTTAACTTCTTTTAATATATCCACCAACAATTTGTTGTATTGTAGTCTTCTCATTCTAAGCTCACGATGCTATGTATCTTGAACTGTTAGGACGTAAACGAGAGAGGGCTTGTGAGGAGTGCTGGCCTACGGGTCAACGGTCCCTTACTACCACAAAGGGATGAAATTAAATGATTTAATGTCTGTTTTCTTACATTAATCGGTTTCTAAAGCAATACTACAATTAAGCATGTTGAAGCTAGAACAATTCAATAATAGGTGACCTGTTGGGAAGTTACAACAAGCACTTTGATCCAATAAATGGTATCAGAGTCATGTTGAAGATAGAACAATTCAATAATGGGTGATTTGTTGGGAAGTTGTAATGGGTACCTCGATCCAACGAGTGATATCAAAGTCTAATTAGATGTTCGATAGGTGGGATGACATCATATCAACAATTTGTTCTATACTAGCATCGTGAATACTAATTATGTCAAGTTGTATGACATCGCATCAATATTCAGCGATGTGGTAGCATCAATTATGCCAAAATGTGGGGCGCAAGAACAAGGGAGATTGTTAGTCTTATAGGACTACGAATAGATAAAGTTAAATTATTTAATATCCATTCTTTGAACACCAATTGATATTAAGAGAGATATGGCAAGCAGTATCAAAGTCTTGTTGAAATTAGAGCAATTCAATAATGGGTGACTTATTGGGAAGTCATAACAAACCCATCGAACCAACAAGTCATATCAGAGTCTACTTACATGTTAGATAGGTAGGCTTTTCCTCTTTTCTCCAGGTTCAATGTCCTTCCTAAGAAGATCATGTCCGTCCTGAGAAGCCCAAAGGCGACCTTCTAGACTTCTCTCCTGGTTCTTTCAACACTCAGACATTGTTCAAAACACGTTCCTCAACACTCACAAAGACAATAGTATTTTTAATGTTTTAGCCTAACAAAAAATGGGCGTAAACAATATGAAACGAAGTAGAGTTGATAATGATCAAATTAATGAAGACGGAATAAAAACACGACACACAGTGCTTTCTGAATAACAAAAAATGTTGATAGTCCTCCTGCAGCAGAGGTAGAGGAGTAGAACAACAGGTCAATACAACACAAATAGGGCCGTAAAAGGCAGGTGGCTCCCTAGTGTCGAACCGTACGTTAACAGTGCGTATTTATTAACCCGTCCGAGTTCCTTTTTTGCCACAAAAGGCCGCACAAAAGTCATCGAAGAGTACGAAAGTAAATTGGTTTGGAATCAAACATCAACGCCTTCACGGTACCGTAGACCAACCTTGTCACCAGTCTCAGCAAAGACCCAAGAGGTAGGAAATACACATAGACAGAAAAGAAGAAGCCAACAATGACACAAGCAATAACCGCCAGTACTTTGGCACTGTAACATAGCACTGCGTATGTGCCTAAAAGGAATGCTAACACCATGGCAAACATGGCAGCAACGATAAGCACTAGGCCCAGATTCCATATTAAGAATTCGAACCTCTTGTCTCGTAATAGTGGCACAAAAAGGTGAGCAAAAACCGCACAGCTGGAGAAAACCAAGGCTGCGCTATTCGAGATAACAAATCCTTGGAAAGCGCTGCTTCTTGTTAGAACTGCTGTCCCCTGGTCTGGGCCTTTCTCATCAATGTAACCACCAGGCATGGTAATACCTGCGGCGAATGTAACAGTGGCTATAAGTCCAGCCACTACTAGATGTCCCTCCTTTCCTTTCTTCAAAAATTCCTCGAAGGCCTTGTTAATTAATTTTTTCTTTTCTTTTCTATAATCACTCCTATTTCTCACTATATTACCTTCATTATCCATTATTTCCCCACCTCCATCCTCTATCTGTCGTCGACCCCGGGAACCGTTTTGTCTAAGCAAGCACCATAGAAAGGATACCTGCGACAGTGTGTTGAAATATTCAATAATGTATTTATTGTGCCAAAAGAAAATGAAATTATTTATAGACGAATCAATTGTCTTACCTCACTGGGCGAAAAAAGAAACTTGCCCAACATGATCGTATCTATAGCATTATGGTTTTCGTTGTTGAATGCTAGCTTATCCACTTTGGGGTGATATATGAAATACTTCATATAAGAGCCAGAAGCAGCATGCTCTAGGAGAGGTGTTTTTCCCTGGTGATTTTTCTCGTTTACAAGGTTTCCGAGAGACTGATTGTTTAAGAGAGATTGGACTGCCTTTCTACTTTCGCTATGCACGGCGAAGTGAAAAACATTCCACCCTTCATTATCAGTCATTTCACAGCAACTTGGACAACTCTGTATAAGCTCTAGCATTGAATATACATTGCCTTTACCAGCTGCAAGATGAAGAGCTATATTTCCTTCATTGTTAACTTTGTAGGCTGCAGATTTATCAGCATTAAGTAATTCCTTCAAAACTTGATAGCATCCCAGGTGTGCAGCCAAGTGAAGCGGGAGCCATCCTCGCTGATCCGGTTTGCTGGTCAGAGTCTTTTTAAAGTCCAGTAACATTTTTGTCATTTCTATTGAAAAATAACAATAAAACACAAATTGTGTAAATGCCACTACTGTTAATTTATAAAAATGTGAATATTGCGTACAATATTACAGATCTATTGATGATTAATCTGTCAAGATGTAGTCCATAGGAAGTCTAGCCCATAACTATATCCATGAAGAGTAGTCTAGTTAGTTAGTTTGTTTCTTGCACTGTAAGCAAAAGGTGCACGGATGAAGTCCAAGAGGACATATTCTAATTAGAGCGTTGAGTGAGAGTGTGCTTGGTATCTAATAGTATAAAGCAAATATTTATTGAATGTATTTGATGAAAGTGAAAATTAAGTTTTCAATTAGTGAAACTTGTCACTACATAAAATGGTCTAAAAAAACAGAGGCCCTCAAATACATACGGATTTATATAATAACAGCCATGTTATTCAAGTTGAAACAGGGGATATTTGTAGTGGGCTAGAATGTGTGAGATGGGAATAGTTGTAGTTAAAGCTATTTGGCTAAAGAGAGAGCACTAATTTTAATTTGGGCTGTTTTTATTATGCTTTCGACTTCACCTCTGCAATTGCCGACATGGCCATGTATTTTACAGGCTACACAACCGACAAACACACTAGGATCACTCATTTTACCAACCTATTTGTCCACCACACGATTTACTTGACTTTGTCTTTTAACTAGCCACCGACCTGTATCACTTGGCTTATTTTCTTACCTCATTTTACAACTGGCCACTTGATTTGTTACAAATCAAGTGAAGTAACTTTAGATTTTAACTTGTATATTTCTTCTAGAAGAAACTAATTCTTCTAGATTAGAAATTAACTTTAAAAAATAAGATGTAAACAATATAAAAATTGATTGTATGTTTATGTTAAGATAAGGCGCATTATATCTCCAAATAGATATCCGCTTGCTCTTTTTATTTTTTAATAAAATTTCTCAACATGCCGAGGTCCATTAAAAATAATAATAACTGTAGGTGTACCTTCATCTTCGCAAAATACAGCCGCGTGTAAGGCCGTTCTTCCCATTGGTCCATGGTCGGCCGGTGATTTGCAAGTCGATAAAATGTCTTTCACAACATCTTTGTATCCCCTCTCCGCAGCCAAGTACAAGGGAGTCTCGCCGGCTTTGTTGGCGTCATACGGTAACCGAGGATCCTCTTTGGTCAATAGCCTCACCACGTCAACTTGATTATGCCGCACAGCCTCGTGCAAGGCTGTGTCTTTGGATTCATTCGTCGCCGCTAGCAGCATCATCCTCGCAGCTTCAGCACATTTCTCTGGGTCGTTCTGGTGAGGCCTTTTGCATTCATCAATTAGATCCTGCGCTATATCAGCATGCCCGTGCCTGGCGGCGATGTGCAGCAGAGTTTCGCCTCTGGTATTGGCTTTCCACAGCAGATCAGGACACATGTCTAGAATCTTTCTCACAAAATTTCCTTCGTCCTCTGCAGATTTCCTGTTGAGACCGATCTTCCAGAAGCTGTTGCGTTTTGTTGTAGGAGGTCGGGCTGTGATGTGAATATGGAGGATCGTGTTCTCCTTGGGTGTCAATATTTGATCAAGGATCGTTGCGTGTGCTCTGAATTGATCGATATGGCCTTCTACTGCAGCCTTGTAAAGAGAATCCATCAACTCGAAATTCTTTTCTCGGATCCTGATTCCTTCCCGGAATGTCTGGTCGGCATCCTGATTCCTGCCTCCTCGATGTTGTTGCATGTTTCAGAAAGTTCAATGCTTACTGGTGTTGTAGTCCCCGTAGTTCAGTTCTTACACGCTTAAAAATGCCACCTAACCTATTGGGCTTAGTGTAGTGCTTAAGATTACTTGTTGAATTGAATATCTCAGAGAAACTGATACCTCAAGTCTCAAATATTAATTATTCCCCCTTCTTCTTCTTTTTTTTTTTTTAAAAAAAAAAGTTTCTATCTTCAAACCTACATTTTTTACCACGCATCCTTTATTCTATGGTTTGACTTGTTTTCATTTCTGAAGACTTAGATATTCAAGTTTGTTCTCTTTTAGAATAATAATCTAACTGGCCAGACTTTTTTTTTTTTTTTTTTTTTAAGAATAAGAACATTAGTGTTTGAGAAGTGATTAACTCAGATGCTGAGAAATAACTTTAAACTTCCATTAGTTTGAATTTTAGAAATCCTATTTCGCAAAAGAAGCGTTCCAGAATTTTGACAAAAGGTCTAAAACGGTTATAACATTTTATCTTAAGGTTTGAAGGAAAAAAATAAAAAATAGATATGGTTTCTTTCGGCCTTTTACTGTTTTAACCTAAGTAACACAGTAATAGAGGGGAGAGAGAGTAAATCAGCGGTATTATATTTAATTATTACTTGTATGTAATATGTGCGTTTATTTAAAAAAAAAATCATTATGTAGTTATATTTAATTTTACTACACATATTATACAGGTATTAATTAGATTAATATATATATGTTATACAGGTATTAATTAGATTAATATATATGATGTATTCTAAAATTTTTCATAATAGTTTATGACAGTCCCTTAAACCAAAACCAAACTACCACCCCTACGCCTATATATCTAGCTAATTCTGATCATGCATGTCATTCACGGAATTACAGAATATCATGAATGATTAGTACATAGTTGGATGATATATCAAACTTTTTATTCACTTAATTTGAAGATTGAACTTTAAAGAGGAAGCATGCATCATGAATTGAAATGGCTGAAAAATAAAGGAATCTAAAAATCATAGAACCATTGGTCCTGAATTTGACTGGGCCATTTAACCACTAGGAATATGTTGGTGCATATTGACATAGGATGGTCGTGTAGATGAGCAGAGTATCTTGTAGAAGTTATAAATATTTGAGCTACATATGTTTATTTTAAGTATGAGTAATGATACAGTCACAAACTCTTGTACAAATTAAATTTGTACAAACTGATGTGGCATTAATTCATTGGTTGAAAGAAAATATAAAATAATGAAAACAAATCATGTGGACAAAGTGATATTTAATTCAACCAATTAAATCATGTCATATCAGTTTGTACAAAATAAATTTGTACAAGAGTTTGTGGCTGTATCATTACTCTTTAAGTATTTAATATACTGTTTTGAAGCTTGCGACGAGACGAATCAAAACCAGAATTGGTTGGCCATAGTCAAGTTGGAAATTTTAGTTCTTTTCTGATTATTTTTTAGTTTTAAGTTGTTTTTATTTTTTTATTTTCAGGATTATATTATTTTTCTTCAATAAAGAATTTGGTAAATTTGTGTTTGTTTTTTCTATTTAGGTTAGGAGAATTTTATTAAAAAATAATATTTCAGGTTTGCTTATTTTTGGTATATTCGTAATATTTAGAGTTATTATAAAAAAGACACAAAATCTTAGTTTTGTTTATTCATATTTTCAAGTAAAATTTTCATTATTTAAAAACTTAGTTTCTCCTATCTACCAAACTTTTATGTTTCCGCATCATCAGTTGGTATCACAACAAATTCACTTGTCACCGTGATACGACCAAACAATCAAAGGAACAACCATCTCAACAGTGATGATCAAGGGATGCAGACACAGACTGTGGAGGCTGTATGGCCAGAGTAGCAGCCTTGTAAGCCATTAAGGAAGCTTGTACACCAAGAATGGAGGCGATAGAGCAAGCAATCGATGGTTTTAGGCTTTCCGCCGACAATATGAACTTGGAGATAGATCAAAGGCAAGGTGTTAGTCGCGAGGAATTGCATCAATGAGTCAATCGTGAAGAACAACCTCAAGATTATAATCACGAGGAGATACTTCAAGGATATAATCACGAGGTAGTGCCTTAAGAAGCCAATCGTGAGGTAGTGCCGTAGTACCCAAGGCTGCAATATGAATGCTTGCGCGCATGCGTGAGGCCTTAGTAAGTGATTTAGATTTGTAGATAATGAAACAAGATTAATGTAGATCTTCCATATTTCTATGGTTGGATGCATATTGAAGAACTTTTAAACTGGACAACAACCTTAAAACTGAATAACAAAAGTAGAGAATGTCCTTGACTATATGGAGATTCCTCACGAGAAGTGGGTTATGTTAGTGACACTGAAGTTGAAGGGCGCGAAATCTCATGGTGGCAACACATGTAGAATCGAAGAATAATTGCGAGAAAGCCAATGATCAGATTATGGGCTAGAATACAGAGGATGAGGGAAGAGTATTTTATGTCAGTAAATTACAAGCAGCAGTTATATTTGAAATATCAGAACTGCAGGCAAGTAGATCACAGTGTTAACAAAGGTTTGTGCAGCAAGTTCAGTGGTTTGCCTCCTACAAGGATTGATACACCTTCTAGTTATGAATCCAAGAAGAAACGCCGGATGTTTCTATTGGGCTTATAATTAAAGTGTTGCTTCCCATAGTTGTGCTTCTGGTCATCTTACTCATTGGCATCATTTATCTCTTTACAAGAAATAAGAATGATTTTGAACTGGCAAAAGAAGCAACCAAGAGCTTGGATATCTTCTCCGTATGGAGCTTTAATGGTAAAATTGCATTTGAAGAATTGGTTGAAGCCACCGAGGACTTTGACATCAAATACTGCATTGGAACCGGAAGCTACGGCAGTGTCTATAAAGCAGAGCTAGCCGGTGGTAAAACAATTGCTTTGAAGAAGCTTCACAGTTCGGAGGAGTTAGCTTTCATCAAGAGTTTTCAAAATGAGGCTCGTGTATTATCTAATATACGGCATCGAAATATTGTGAAGCTTTATGGTTTTTGTTTGCACAAGAAATGCATGTTTCTGATTTATGAGTACCTGGAGAGGGGCAGCTTGTTCTGTGTTCTACGCAATGATGATGAAGCTGTTGAGTTTGATTGGGCTAAGAGGGTGAATGCGATAAAGAATGTAGCACATGCTTTGTCTTACTTACATCATAACTGCACACCACCGATTGTTCACCGCGACATATCAAGCAACAACGTGCTTTTAAATACAGAATTGGAGGCATTTGTTGCTGACTTCGGCGTGGCTAGACTTCTAAATCCAGACTCCTCCAATATAACTATGCTAGCAGGCACTTACGGATACATTGCTCCAGGTGATCATGTGCTCTGTTCCTCATTCTTCTTTTATCTTCTTCATTATTAATTAGACGCGTAATCAATGAGTCAGCTTTCAATCCGGAAATTTCAGACTTTACTAAAATACGGGACGTGTTTACAATATTATAAACTGTATTTTTTACCATTTTGTAACGGTATAAACATGTCCTGAGCTTTAATACAATTCGTAGTTCTTGGATTGATTTCGTATGTAAGGTCATCAGGTGATGATGTGTATTGTAAGAGAAAAACAACAGAGGGTTAACAAAAGAGAAGTTCTGCTCTAGTGTTATTTTAAAAAATAAGTAAATAAAACATGGGTAGAGCTGGCCAACATGCCGGCGGGCATGTGATACGGTATAGGTACGGCACGAGCACGTTTTGGTAGGGCACGCTGCACAGCATAGAATGCACGCAGACTGAGTTAGGTTGAGAATTTTAGGCACGTGGGCCTTAAAAGTACTACACAGTTAAAGATGGACTAAACTACGGCACGTGAAAGACCCACAATAAACACGATTCATTGGTGGGCTAGCACGCAGCCCGTAAGCCATTAATAGCATGCAGGATAAAATATATCAAAGTAAAATTTAATGAAAAGTAAATATAAAATGTTATGATTTTACAAATAATTTGAAACTAAATTTTGTAATATATTTCATTAGCATAGGTTTTTTTTTTTAAATTAAGTAAAGTCTTACTTTAAAAAATTTTAATTATTTTTATAATTTATTAAATAAATAAATGATATCATGATTTTAATAAATAAAATTATAAATATCATGATTTTATAAATGATAAATCTAAACTTTTACGACTGTAATATTTCATTTATGAAATCATAATTAGTCAAAGGAGATATGTTTCATTTGTGAATGAAATATTTTTCACATTTACATGAAATAAATAAAATTATAAACAAAATATGTTTTTATGATAAATTAAAAATTGCATTTTCATTCAATGGAGTTCAAGTGTAAGTCCAATATTAGTAGTCCAAAAAAAATTAGATGTAGTTTGCATCACTACAGTTAGCAATACATCCCAACTAAGTTGTAATTGATATATCGTATCTTGTTAATTGTTATTCCAGCCAGAATTGTAATTGTAATTTTTATTAATTATTACCATGGTCTATAGAATTAGATTTATGTATTGTTGTATTATTATTGGTTATTGTGAAATTAGATAATATAGTTGTGTAATTGTGTTAATGAAATGTTAATTATTATATTTTAATTTGAAATTTGTAAGCATTAATACTATTATGGACTATGATTTATAACTCTATATAAAATCAAGTTAATGATTAGATATTAACCTTTAAGAAATTATTATTATTATTATTATTATTATTATTATTATAAGTGCATGGGTTTGAAAAAACATGGTAGGCACGCGCTTTAAAAAAAAAAAAAAAAGAAAAAGAAAAAAGATAGCCACGCTTTTTTGTTGCGCAAGCCCTTTTGGCAAAAAAAAAAAAGTAGCCATGCTTTTTGTTGCGCAAGCCCTCTGGAAAAATAAAAAAGTAGCCCTGCTTTTTGTTGGGCACGCTCACGCTACGACAAGGTACAACTCGCGTTAGCTCGTGCTGTGCGCTGTGCCTGGCCTTTAAAAAAATATTGGGCACGGCACGATACTGCCCGTTCACATAATGGGCCGTACCATACCAGTCCACTGGCCAGTGTGGGCCTTGTGTTCGTCATCTTTACATAGGTTTTGAGTTCATTTGTATTAGTGATTTTGACTAATTTTGAGGAGATGCCAGAACACCGATGCTGCCAAGCGATTGGGCTTCGAGCTGAGCTTCCAAAGTTGGCTCAACTATATTTTAATAAATTAACATTAATTTAATAAAATTCTTATAAATATTAAATTATTTGATAAATTTAAAAATTTATAATTATAGATACAATTAATTGTATTAGAAAAGCTATTAACCAGCAATACAAAATAAAAAAACTACAAGATAAAGAGTAAAATGAAAGAGTAATAAATTATAGACTGATTTTATTCATTTTAAGAGTGTACAAGTAAAGAGATTAGCTCTCTTTTTATAGTTATACAATTATTACATGAAATTAATAGAAACATTATGAATCATAATTCCTTGTGAGATAGTGAGAGTTATAAAAAAGTCAAAAGTTACTAATGGAGAGATAATGAGGAGACTAAGAAATGTATGTTATGAATATCTATGTTTGTTTTAATAAATTCATAACAAATTGTATCTTTTTTTCTTTTTCTTTTTTCTTCATAAAACTACAATACCAGGTAGGCACAGAAAGGGAAAAACAAAAATGAAAACACACAGAATAATGGAATAGGCAACGGTGTACGTCATCTTTGCAAAATAAAAAATATCATAAAACCTTATCATGTATATATTATTTTATTTGTTTATCACCGCTACTAACCAATCAACGAATGCTAGTCCAAGGCTAGCTCAACATAGCCCTTGACTAAATACAAAGTTACCACAATTGTCCAAAGGGTTTCTTTATAAATGCGTTTTTCGTTTGAATAATCTTTGAGCATCCAAATTCCAAAGGGTAAATGACTACAATCACTTCTCTGGAATCCGTGCCATTGGGTAAAATCGTAAAAATGAAACTCGGTCATCATTAAATCATAAATTAGGTACAATAATATGACAGCACGTGATGCCCCGTTTATTCTTATTATTAAATGAAAGAAAATTTTATGATGCTACGATTGACATAAATTTCATAAAATTTACGATGCTTAATACAGCCTCAATAAAACCTTACCAATAAAACTCAAGAGGATAAAACCCGATCGAAAGAAAAAGAGTACAGTGCATATTTATCCAATATAGTTGTAAAATTCTTCTTTTCGAAATATGCTACCCTGATGAAATATCTCTTTAAATGTCATGTAATAATTTGATAATTTATTGAGTCGACGCATGTCAATGTTGTGTACTAACTTCTCAAATGTCGATCAACAAAATTATCAGTGAAGCGTATTTGCTTAATATTGATTTTCTTGTCCTATTGTACCTCATGAGTGTTGAAAATTTTTGGTGAGATATGCTTACTTCTATCTTCCTTAATATATCCCCTTCTAATTTGAACAATACAAGTAGCATTGTTTTTGTATTTAATTGTTCAAATATCTGGGGTAGAAGTCCAATTGTATGTGCTCTAAATATGATGGATAATAGACAGTAGTCAAACATATTCTTTGCTTGCTTCCTGTAATACAAGGATCTCTGAGTGACTAGAGAAGGTGGCAATGAAAGTTTGCTTAATAGATCGCCACGAAATTGTCATGCCATTGTAAATAAAAACATATCCTATTTGTGAACGGGCTTTGTGGGGATCAAAAAGGTAGTTTGCATATGTATAACTAATAAGACCAGGATTCTGCATTGGTTCACTTGAATAAAATAACCCCATATCCATCATTCCATGAAGATATCGGAAGATATGTTTGAAGTCATCCAAATGTCGGCGTGTCGACGTTGAGATAAATCTCGTCAATAAGTTCACATAGAAGGCAATGTTCGGTTTACTGCAATGATCTGGATACAATAAAGCACAGACTGCATTGAGATATGATACTTCTAGACCATCTCTTCATCATCATCTCTGGGGCAAAATAGATTTTTTTTAGGATCGAAAGACAAACAACCATAGAGTGCTTAGCGGATGAACATTATCCATATTGAAATGTTTTAAGATTTTTTTCAACGTAAGTTGATTGATAGGTAAGCACTCTATTTATTTTATGCTCGATCTACAAGCCAAGATAATATTTTGTTTTTCCTAAATTTTTCATTTCAAATTCTCTTTTTAAATATTCGGCAATTTTTAGGAGCTCTTTAGGAGTTCTAATTAAATTCATTTCATCAACATAAACTGCTACAATTACAAATCTAGACTCAGATTTTTTTATGAATATGCATGGGCAAATAGGATCATTTTTTTATCCTTCTTCAATTAAATATTCACTCAAATGATTGCACCACATATGTCAAGATTGAAAACAGTTGTAGCTTGATTGAATATAGATTATGATTCTTTAATTTAAATACTTGAGGTATTTTCAATACTTCAAGATTTTCATGTAAATATTAGTGTCAAGTGACCGATACAGATATACAATTACTAAATCTATTAGACGCATCTCAAGTCTTTCTGAGACTGCTAAGCTGATTAAAAATAGAAATATAATGGTATTTTTCATCGGAGAATACGTATCTTCATAATCAATACCAAGCCTCCGCGAGAAACCTTGTCTGACTAGTCGCGCTTTGTACTTAGTGATTTCATATACTCGTTATGTATCCTCATAAATATCCATTTGTACACAATGAGTTTGACATCTTCAGGTGTCTGGACTATAGGTCCAAAAACTTCATGTTTAGCTAAAGAAGTCAATTTTGCTTGAATTATTTTTTCCATTGAGGCCAATCATGTTTTGTCTACATTCATCGACAATTTTGGGCTCAGAATCATTTATAATTTTAGTAGCTACTGTGAATAAAAATACATTGTCAATATTTATTTTATTATGATCCCACATTTCTTATGTATAAGTATAATTTGTAAACTTTTTCTTATTTTTAAGTGTTCGTACCTCTTCATGGGGTTCTATCTCTTCAAGGATCATCAGTTCTTCTGGTGATTCAGATAATGTGGGTATATTTAAAGGTCAAACATTATTTTCAACAGGATCCCGATATTTCATTCTCCTATTTTGGAGAGCACTCTCTTTGGAACTAAATGGTCTACTAGTTTCTAAGGTGTAATAGATAACTCACTAGTTGCTTTTATATTTGATTGTTTTGTAGGAACAACTAGCCAAACGGTATAATAGTAGTTGGAATATGTAACTTGGTTACCTTTGTTGCATTTATAAATGCATTTGGCAATTAATTTGTAATTTACAACGAATGTACTACCCTTGATACTTCATTTTCACATAGATTAGTATAAGGATCTAAATGAGACAAAGTGGAAAGTGTCCAAGAAAATTCAAATGGTTTTCCATTTCCCAATGATGGAACAAATGTCTCATTAAGATTACAATTTGCAACATGTACGGTGAAAAAATCACCTATCAAGGGTTCAAAATATCTGATAATTCAAGGTGAGTTGAAACTGACATAAATCTCCAAATGACGTTGAAGTCCTATCTTTGTGCGCTGAGAGGGTCATATAGGAATATGCAAAACACAATCAAAAGTGCGTAAATGGGAGATGTCAAGTTGTTGACCAAATACAAGCTGTGATGGAGAATATTGATGATAAGAAGTGGATCTAAGACAAACTAATGTCGCAGCATGTAAAATAGTATGACCCCATACAGATATTAGTAATTTTGTACGCATAAGTTAAGTTCTTGCAATTATTTGTAATTGCTTAAATAACGATTTCGCCAATCCATTTTGTGTTTGTACATGTGGAACTCGATGCTCAACATCGATACCCACAGATGTATAGTAGTCATCAAATGTCTAAATATAAACTCACCAGCATGTATGGTTTTAATTGGATAATCTGGAAATTATAATCTTAATCTTATAATTTGGGTAAGAAATCTTGCAAATGCAACGTTACGGGTAGACAATAAACTAACATGTCACCACTGTGCACATGCATCAGTTAAAACTATAAAGTAATGAAATGGTCCACTAAGTGGATGGATTGACCCATATATATCCTTGAACTCTTTAGAAAAATAAAAGAGATTCATGACCAACCTTAAAAGAGGATGGTCTAACCATAAATTTTCCTTGTAAGCAGTACAAATAATTCATTAAGAATCTTCTAATTGTCAATGAAAATTTTCAATAATTCTACGCATCATTTTAGATATAAGATGTCCAAGGCGATCATGCCATAATATAAATATTTTTAGATCTCTTGACTTCTGGTTCATCATTGCATAGATTTCAATTGCATTTATGACCATGTAATACAATCCTGATGAGAATGCTTTAAGCTTTTCTAATATATATTTCTCCCTTAAAACATTTTTAGTAATACATAGATATTCCACATTATTTTCATTTAAAGTCTCAATATAATATCCGTTTAGCCAAATATCTTTAAAGCTCAACAAATTCTTTTTGATCTTCCCGAGTATAAAGAATTTTGGATTATTAATTTTGTTCCGCTTGCCAACAAGAGTATAACTTTTCTGGAGTCTTCTATTAGATCTGCAGGACCAGATATAGTATTTAATTTTCCTTCAAGTAATTTTATCTCTAAAAAAATAATTTTTTTATCTTGAATAATAATATGTGTAGTTGCACTGTCAACCAAGCATATATCCCCAGTTTTGTTTCCAAAAATGATAATTTATTTCTAAAAACCATAACCTTACATTAAATAAAAGTTTCGTTACACATCAGGATTAGAAATGGATATTAAGTGCATATGATGGAATTACAAAAAATACAAAAGTTAAGATATTGGTAACTTAATAATTATGGCATAATAATAAGAGCTTCAATCAATGTGGACATTTCCATCACTAATTAAGTGAACGTTTTCCCCTCTATGTCTTTAAAAAAAATCAGAGGCATCAAGATGAGTTAGACCAACAGGATCTGAGTTATCGACTAAATTAGTCTTAATCTTTTCTTTTCTTTTTTTGGACACGTGGTGAAGGTCTACTAATGTTTATCAGTCTATCATGTACGTGACCAATGTCTTTTTCCTCCACATCAATAAAAAATTTTCTTCATTATCATTTCTAGTATCATTCTTTCTTGCATCATTGTATTTATTAAGTCTCTCATAAACATTCCACTTTTAATGGCGTCCATTTCTGTTGTTCCGCTGTCTTGCATGCTTGTAACCACAATGATGGCAATGACCACAACCTCTCTTGCCTCCTTGATTACGTCCATTATTAGTACATTAATTTGAATTCGCTTCTGGGAATAGTTGAGAACCAATTGGACGTAATTCATGGTTTTTCATCAGGAGCTCATTGTTTATTTTGACAATTAAAAAGAGCCATTATCAGCACGTAGTATTTGCTGTATCTACACTTCCACTATTGTTGTTGCAAGACAACATTTGATGCATGAAAAATATATGAGTGTCTTTTCAAGCATATCCTTATCAGTAGTTTCTACATCCTACAATTTCAACTTTAAGGTGATGCGGAACAGAGTAGAGTTATAATTAGAGACCCTTGCATAATCCTGGAACCTCATGTTTAACTACTCATGTTTGGCATTTGGAGGGAAAATATCCAATCTTTCTTGAGGTTACTGCACAAAGTTAATGGATCCTTCACCTTTAGATATTGAGCTTTCAAGCTCTTATGTAAATGATGGCGGAAGAAAATCATAGCCTTCGATTTTTCCTACAAAGATGCCTCGTTTCTTTCTACTATAGCACCTTCTAGGTTCATAGATTGCAAGTGAGTTTTGGCATCCAATACCTAAGAAAGATAGTTTCTTCCATAAACTTCAAGAGCGGGAATATGTAAATTCGTGAGGTTTGCCATCTTCAAGAACCTTATTATTAACAATCAAAAGAACATAGAACTAAGTATCACAATATAAATATGAAACATTTAAATGTAAACAAAAACAAAAATTATGAAATATGTAGAAACTTCATGCATATATTTAGAACTTTAGGTTCGAACTTAAAATCATAACTTAGAACTTTAGGTTCTAATTTTTAATGAGGTTAGAACTTCAGGTTCTCATCACGTCATTTGTGTTGTAAACTTAAGGGTACAACAATAATATTCAAAGACAAATATATGCAAGAACAAATTATAATTTATTGAAATTAAAATAACTTGATAGTTGGTTAAACCAGCTATATAAGCAAATAAATTAAAGTTAGTTTAAAATAACTTTACTAACTTTAATAAATTAAACTAACTTTAATAACTTTTTCCTGCAATTAGTAATGTTAGTCGAAAATATGATTATTTTCGATTGTGAAAATTAGTTCATCGCTAAAAGAATAAAGTAATGTTCCATATTTTCGATGAGGAAAAATGGTAAAAAATAACTTCATAACTAATCGCTAATACTTATTTTTTGAGGGAAATTAATGGCACCGACATCTTTTTCAATGACAGGAAGTTCCTATCGAAAATGTAACAATATTTTCAATAGCTTTATTAAATTTGTTAGAAATACATTATTATTTATGACCACACTATTTCACAATTGATAATATAAGTTTAATTTTGACCAAATATAAAACTGGTTGAAAATAAGTAGAGAATTTTTGAAATGTTTGGCGGTAGGCATTGGTGCCACTATTATTTGCAATGGCAAGATTTTGGTAATCAAAAATACCGTATCTTTTTTACCAAATACTAAGGTAGTCACAAATGATTATTATAATTAATTAGGTGGTAGAATTTGAGGTATGAACATTTTCAACTTCCCAAACTTATGGTAGAACTAAATTACTATTTCTTATGACTTTAAACAATCATAAAAAATACATTAATATTTACAATTATGCCAGATAATTTATAGCAAATAGCATGAAACTAATAAGAATGGTTTAGGCGCGAATTAGATTTTACTATATAGTCTCAATGCAAATGAGTTTGATTAATAAGATATGTTAATATAAGACTATGTTATATCAAATTAATTTTGTGATACACAATTAGTTATTCATAATCAGTTATTCATGTGACTAAATTAAATAAATAAATAATAAGTTTAATAGTACTCTATTATATTTGTGATATGATTCAATCATCCAAATAAACTTTAAAAACCAATAATTATCAATAATATATTGACTCTTATTATTGAATCAATTTAGAAATTAATTATCATGCTATTTAGATTTTATAGTAAAGTAGTCTAAGAAATAATATCATATGATTGATCACTATTATCTAATTAATTTAGAGACTAAATTTAAATAATGAAATTATATAGTGAAATATTTAATAACAATTTTTATATTTGAATAAAAATCTTTTATTCATCTAATAACAAATTTTTATATTTGAATAAAAATCTTTTACTGTTCAAGAATAAAAATCTTTTATTCATCTAATAGTTTTTTATTTTTATCCAATCTAATCTTTTTTTTTTTTTTGAATATTGATCTTATCTAGTAGTTTAAAAAGATATATCATCATTCATTTTGTTTATCTTTATTAGCTAAATTCTAGTACTCATCATCATAAAACTAACTTAATTAGGCTAAATTATATTATCTAGTAATTAAATAGAATTATAGTTGGGGTTATACCCCACGTTCTCCATACTCTCTTTAACCCATCTCCTCACGCCACCAACTCCATAATCATATCAAAATTCTTCTTCTCATCTTCTAGATTCTCCTCATCTTTTCATCTCCTTTCTTCAAAGCCAACTTATGTTTTAGTGTATTAAAATTCCTAGTTCGGTATGTTAATTTGTAAATTTGGATATAAAAACCATTTGGCTTGGATTACTGCAGCATATCATTAATGGAAAAGCAAGATGCAGAGATGAATTCAATACTTGGCGTGAAATGAATGAATTCTAATGGTTAGTTCATTTTCTTGTTTTGTTTAATTGACGCACTGCCTATATATATATATATATATATATATATATATATATATATATATATATATATATATATATATATATATATATATATATATGTATGTATATATCGAATTTCATTCTGTCTAAAGTTAATATATATTCATATGCAGGGAATCAAGAGCTCTCACCAAATTTCCGTTATGCAAGATTCAAATGTGCACTCTGTCAAATATTGAAGTTGGTTTTATCTTTTAGCAATACCAAGAAGTTGTGTAATATTCTTACGAATGTTTCATAGTAGTGGTATGAATTGTAAAGCTTAGTAAATATGTATATTGTTGTAACCAATTCATGTACATGTTGAAATTACTGATAAAAGACTATTAGAAAAGATTTTAGTACAGTTTTTTTTTTATTTTACTATCTTATTTATAGTAGAACAATTCAATTACAATTATTGCTTATTTGGACTAATATGTAGTATTTTCAATTGCAAAATCAATTGGAACAATATGTTTTTCCAACCATAGTTTAGTTTTTTCGGCTGTTTTTGCCTCTCAAAATTAATGTATTTTCAATGGTCATATTTAATTGAAATTGCTATTACAAAAGCTACCACTAAAGCCAATTGAAAATAGTATTTTTTATGACTCAAAGTGATCATAAAAATTATTCATTGGTTGTATGTCTATAATATCTCTAACATGCATTCATCATTTTTCCATGGCTTATGTTGCTTGAAAAAAGTATATTTACGGCGGTTGGTTAGAAAAAAAGTATTTCTACCCTAACTATTATCAACGACCAACAACTATCTTCAACCATTGAAAAAACACATTTGTAATGGCATTTCACTTGTTCTAACTGTATTCAACCATCACAAAAAATAGTTTTTTCTTGTAGTGGTGGGCGAAATTACATAATCCATGTGGGAATGTTTGCCGCTTGCAAATGGTGAAAAGTTCACCAAGTTTTCAACATAATTCTTTTGCTCAATGCTAGAATTTATTTCAACTCGACCTTCGATATTGCGTGAGACCGATGTAGCATTCAACTTTTTTAAGACGTCACCAACAATTTCTTTTGTTGTACGAGGAAAACACGAGAGGGCTTGCGACGAGGAATCAGAGAGAATATTTTGCCAATTTGTTGTAATAACCAACTTGTCAAGCAGTAACCACTAGGGTTTTCTTTACCAACTTGAGAAGAAAGGTAGCTTAAAAGACGTAATTCAAGTATCACTTTGTCGATTAAACTTAGTCTTTCAAGTAATAATAATCTTGTCAAGCAGTAACTAATGTGGTCTGGTTTGGTTGTTTAGTTGGTAAAATGTTGACCATTTGTCTTAAATATTTGTTAAAGGTGGGTAAGATGTTGACAATTTGTATTGAATTTCTAGATGACGTGATTATTAAATTTTGAACTTATCACTGTTTCGGAATTATGTGGTGATGTTGCATTGTAGCAGTCCAACAACTTTGTCTATCACAACACAGCCACAAACAAGATATTATAGCCTCAATTTGTGTTTGGAGTGCTGCATTGTGTCACAAAAATTGGAAGTACTTTTCTAATAAGGATTTGAAAACAATGGATAACTCAGAACTCAAACTGAGTTCCTCCTCCGGCCACCCGAGTATCCCGATGATCGGCCTGGGCTGTTCAGTTGACAAATCAGACATTGAAGCATTGAAGCTGGCGGTCCTGGAAGCCATCAAGCTGGGTTACAGACATTTTGACACGGCTGCAATTTACGGAACAGAGAAGGCTCTAGGAGAAGCAATAGCTGAAGCACTTAGACTTGGTCTTGTTAGTTCTCGTGAACAACTCTTCATTACTTCCAAGCTCTGGTGCCAGGACGCCCATCGTAACCACATTATCCCAGCTCTAAAGAAGTCTCTTAGTGCTCTTCAAATAGAATATTTAGACCTCTATCTCATTCACTGGCCCATCAGTTCTAAGCCGGGGGAGATTGGATTTGCTCCCGTACCTAAAGAGGACCTTTTACCTATGGACTACAAGGGTGTGTGGGAAGCCATGGAAGACTAAGTCCATTGGTGTCAGCAACTTCTCCCGCAAGAAGATTGAGACCATACTGACGTTCGCTACAATCCCTCCTTCAGTCAATCAAGTAGAGATGCATCCTCTGTGGCAACAGAAGAGAATTTTGCAAGGCCAAGGGCAAAATTGTCAATGCCTACTCTCCTTTGGGAGCATTAGGGAGAATATGGGGCAGCAATCAAGTCCTGGAGAATGAAGTGTTAAAGCAGATTGCAAAAGCTCACGGCAAGACTGTGGCTCAGGTTTCTATGCGATGGATAGTTGAGCAAGGAGCCGCTGCTGTTGTTAGGAGCCTCAATCCGGAGAGAATGAAGCAGAACCTGGGGATCTTTGACTGGGAATTAGTTGATGACGATTATAAACAGATTAATCAAATCCCACAGCGTAGATTGATACCTAGTGATTTCTGGGTATCTCCTCAGGGACCATTCCAGACCCTTGAGGAGCTATGGGATGACTGATGATCAGTAGGTTTAAAACGTTCATGTACAATCAACTATTGAGCAAAAGTTAGGTGCCGTAGTGGCATTGCATTGCCTTAGACTGTAGATGGCTTCACACAAGTTTCTGTATCAAATAAAGGCTTAATGTTAAGTGAATTTTAGTCATGTTCTTTTTTTGCTTTTAGTATATATCATTAACCTTGATGGAATCGGAGGGGAAACTTTATTAAAAATAAAAAAACAATAGAACAGAGTTCAAGAAGAAAACATCAGATTGTGACGTGGACTTTTGATGTACCGTAGAATTTCTCCTCGTGAAGAGGTGAAATTGTGTTAAATCCACGACTAAACTGACATTGATTAATGCATTTTGATGTGCATGGCGACTTGGACAATGGTGAAGAATAATAAGTTCTTTGACAAAGGTGAGTGGGATTGTTGATTTCTGAAAAGGTTTCGCCTTTCGCATTATCGTCTCTACTTCATTATTGTCTCTACCCCTTGCACGATATCTTCTTTTCTTGCCTGTGGGCCATCAACGAGTACAGAAGAATTATGGATCTCCGCACTTGTGGCAGACAAAGGTGTGTTGTTGGGTTGTGGAGTTGGATTTGGATCATCAACTAATTTGAGTTTTCCTGAAATTTTAATCATCTTATATTCTGTGTAATTTAATAATAATGTATGTATAAAATTTAATTTTTTTATTTTTTTAATTTATTAACCATCCATCACTATTTAAATTTTTATTCAATATAAGTTCAGATCATGAAAAAATTCCGGCTCTAAAGACCTATCATCAACTTGAGATTCGTCCAAGGTTGCCGTTATATGTGGTTTCGGATTGTAGTCTTTTCCCTGCAAGCTAGCTCATGAGGCTATATATCTTGTATTGTAGAAGGAAAACAAAAGAGGGCTTGTGAGGAGAAATAAAAGAGAATACTGTGCTTTTTTTTCCTATTTTGGTAATAACCAGATTATCAAGCAATAACCACTTGGATTTTGTTCACAAACGTGAGAAGAAATGTAGCTTAAAGGACATAATTCAAGCATTACTGAGTCAATTAAAATTTAGTCTTTCAATTTATCTCGCCCAAATATAAATTTTTTATCTGTTTGATTCATATATTATACCAAATATAAATTATTAGGTGATGGACCAAAATGCGGGAGTCCTAATTAGAAAAGCACTCGTGTGTTTTAATTTTTTATCGACCATTTGATTGACTAAGCATATTACACCAAGTTTTGAACACTTGGACCAAACATTTTCTTATGAATGTAAATTAAGAGTGTAATTTTTAATTAAATCAACATCATAGGAAGTATCCCGATATCCTGACATGTCATTAATCAATTCACTTTTGTTCTCTTTTGTAATTAAAATAATAATAATAATTATTATTAAAATAATACTAATAACAATGGAATGTTAAAACTTTAAACCACATGGTGTAATAATTGATTACAATAAATATGTATACGTCACAAATTGTAATGGCGAATCCGTACCCAAAAAACATCCGGGCGCCCGTGACAAGTAAGTGCTCCTTATCTCATATCAGTATGCTTAAAATAAAACTTCTTAAGTAATCTTTACAATATAGAGATTTCTATAAACCGGCCCTTCTTCTTTATACTAAACGAACTTAGTAATCTTTATTAGTACTGTTAATCCATTTACTTTTATACTTCTTGCTTCCGCTACTCTCTGGCTCTAATTTGCTGCATTTTGATGAAGGACATAAATAGCCATTTCATTTGTAACCTCATCAGGTTATGTGCCTTGTATTGCAATTAAGAGGAAAACAACATAGGGTTAACTAATAAAGAGAAGTTGTGCTATCGTATTATTTTAAAACATAAATTAGAAAACAAGGGTTTGAGATTGAGTTCATTTGTGCAAAGAGCAATGATAGGTATCTTAATATTTAAGTTTTAATTTAAGTCTCACTTGATGTGACATTCATCTATTGGATGGTAATTAAATAATTTGACTAACTATAAAATCCATCATCCAGTGAATGAGGAACATATAGCATTAAGACTTAAATATTGGGATCCCTAACATTACTATTATGTAAAGAGCAATGATAAGTATTTCAATATTTAGGTTCTAATTTAAGTCACAACTGATGTGGCATTCATCTATTGAATGGTAATTAAATAGTTTTACTAACTATGAAATCCATCATCCAGTAAATGAGGGACATATAGCATTGCGACTCAAGTTGTAACTCAACTATTGGGATCTCTAACAATTACTTTTATGCTAATCTCCATTTTGTCCTTACATATATAAAGTTACTAGAAAAGATAAAAACCTTTTAAATACACTTACTTGCATAACTCTTACTTACCAACAATGCTACTTTAATATAAAATAGTTACAAAAAATTCTTACAAAAAGTAATTTGGCACCGTTTTACTTGCATTTCAACCTGTTTAAAACGGAAAATAATGGATTTTAATTTCAACAAACAAAAACAAACTCTGAATTTTAATCATACTTCACCATTATGGCCCCTTTAATTAATTTTAAAAAAATTTCTTCATATACTCAATTTAATTTATTACAGATTAACATTACTTCACCAATTAATGAAATGTGATTTAGGTAGGAAGTCCGAATATTAAATGGGTTTATTTTTTAAAAAGAAAAAAGAAAAAGCTTTAATATGAGCGTATATTTTAAGTTTTATATGGTAGGATGTAAAAATGAGGACAAAAATTGTAATGAGATAAGGTGGGGACTAGATGAGATATTTTAATAGAGGAAAATTATTTTTAACTTTCTAGTAGGGTTCATTGAGAAGTGGGGACTAGTGATATATATATTGAGGGGTTAAATATCACCACTCTAAATTTTTAACTTATCCCTCTTCTGGACTACTCGGACGTGGGCTTTGAAAGTTAGCCCAACTGTTTTTTTAATAACTTTAATTTATTTAAATAAACATTTTACAAATATCAAATTATTTGATAAATTTTGATAGTTGTAATTATAAATATCATCAACTATCAACTTTTTTTCGTAGCAATGCAATTTCTGCAATAGCAAATACTCCTTTAAAGGGGAAAATAAAAATAAAACCAAAAAAAAAACAATTGATGAAATTAGAATATATGATAAATGTCATCCTTTCAAATTCAACAATTTTATAAAGTATTTTCCAATTAAAAATTTGATAGTGGTGTATATATTCCCTACTAATATGAATGAAGCAAGTATCCCTCTAATCTTTGTGAGAGTAGAAACTTTAACTATGCTATAATAGACTTGATCTAAAATGGTTCCACTATATGTATGTGTGTGTGTTTGTGTCAATAAATTTCTAATTATAATATATACATTGCAGCATTGAAAGAAAAAAGAAACATTTATGCATATCAACGTTCAAATAATAATAATAATAATAATAAAAAGCATCCAAAATCCCAAGGGTTGAAATAAAATCAATGGGCCCAACAACTTATCTAGAATCCATACCATTGGGTGTAAATTCTGTTATCCTTATAAAATAAATTAGGTACAATAATATTACATCTACAGTATGTGTTTTAATTATTCTTATTATTAACTAAATGAAACTCTTAGACAAATAGCTTGTAACAACTAGTTTGGTAATATTGTAATTTTTAAAATAATTGTTATTAGTTATGCTGTAGAAATTATCATCAGTAAAGAGAATCAATTAAACATTTAGTAAATTTGTTCTTAAAAGTGCTATAAATTTTAAAAACAGTCATATGTGTTTAGTAAATTTTATTATTAAATTGCTATAAGAATATAAATGATTGAATTAGACATCATGTTGAATAAAATTTATTTGCACATTTATAAATATACATATAAAATATTTTTAATTGTGTTTAAATGATAATTGATAACTAAAATAAATATTTTATTTTTATTTTTTATTTTGTTAGCTCAATATAATTGGTAATAATAATAATCTCTAATAATAATAATCTTTTTAAAGTTGATTATTTTATTTCCTAATTAATAAGGACAATTTTGAAGTTTTATAATATATATGAGAATATATAATGATTGTATTAAGTATAAAAGTGATTCTTAAAATCAGATTTTAAAAAATTATTCCTTTCCTACTGTTCAAAATCTACTGTAGTGAGTTTTTAAAAAAATTTATAAAACATCAAAATTAACTTTTAATTTTTTAAAATCACTTTTGAACCTCTCAAATACAATCTCAAACGGGCCCCTAAGTGAGTCATCTCTCTATAACTAGGGGAGTAAAATTAAAAAATTAAAATTAAAAAATAAAATACGAGTTAATTTTAGATTACTTCCTTCGTGAATTGACTATTTCTAAATAGTTGCTCTTTATTTTTTCAAAACTTCAATTTACCTCCATTTTATTAAGAAGACAAAAGAATGAAAACATATTAGCCCACTGATATTTTTTTTTGGGGGAATAAAAATGGTAACAATTTGAAATTTTTAAAAGTATGAGGGCGAAATTAACCCCTAAAATAGGTATGAATCAGGTCAATAACAACTAAGCTACTCAACGAAGAGTTTTAAATAAAGAAAACGGTTTCGAAACGCTAGCTTACTTTCAAAGTCCATTAAAATAAAAGAGGAAGTCATGACTTCCAATAAACTGATTACTTCACATATAACTATGGATATCCTGCACGAAGGAACAAGTTGTACTTTAAATTCCAATAAGCTAATCTTTCATATAATTTTCTCTAAATGAATGATTCCACTTGGGCTGGTATCTCTTTCTTATTCCACCAACTTAAAAAAAATGGAGAAAATTTATCAACTTAGATTGGCTTGCTTGGTTGTTCTTCTCCTAGTTGCTTCTTCTGGTTTATCCAAAGCTTGCCAAGACGACAGTGATTGCGAAGCTGAATGTGAAATTGGTAAAGGCCGTTGCAACAGGAAAGCCATATGCGAGTGCCCAGGAGGAAAGTTTGCAGAAAAATTCTCTCTTGGTCATCACTCAAAAAGTGACAATAATTAATATGAGTTTGATGAAAATATGTTGAATATGAACGTCTTAATAAAGAATTATTAATTCCAAAAAAAAAAAATGATTCCACTTGGGCTAAATTTTATTTTATATATGAATGGTTCCACTAGGGCCAAAATTTAATTAAGAGATAAAAGGTAATAATAAGAAATAGCGATCAAAACAAATTAAGCAGTAAAGCGCCACTCACAGATATATATTACGATCCACGAACAATAACCATAAAAAAGCTTGCATGCAAACTGATTTAAATCACAGCACAATGACTAAACCGTCGTATAAATTTGGTATCCACAAGCTTGAAAGGCTTCTTCTTGGGCCGGGTAAGACCGGGCGTAGCCTTAAAATCCAAGTCATCGTTCGTCAATCTTCATTCCACGCGGCATTTTCCAATCAAATTTGTAAAGAAGATTGGCAAGTGCAAGCTCCACACTAGGCACTGCTATAAAAACTCCTGGACAAATTCTTCTGCCGGAACCAAATGGGAGCCAAGTGGTATAAATTCAAAGTTTTTTCCTTTTATATCAACGTTAGAGCCCACAGATCTCTCAGGAATAAATTTGTCCGGCTTATCCCAAACTTGAGAGCCCTTTCCTATTGCCCACATATTAACTAAAACCATTGTCTTAGTTGGAATGTGATAACCATGGATAACGCAGCTTTCTGCTGTTGTCTTGGGATGATTTGAGCTGCCCGTTGAATCCTCATTGTCTCGTTGATTACAGCATTAAGGTGCTCAAATATTGGAATATCATCTTCATCTACAAACCCTTTATCTTTAACCACACTTAAATATTAGGTGGGTCATAGCCATTTCAATAGTAACGTTACTCGTGTCCGTGGTACCTATAAATATTTCCTGCATACTTGGAAATTAAAACACAAGTATTAAGCAAGTGCATTATAGGAGAGATGGCAAACCAAAATTGTTGATTCGAACTGGGGCGGCCAGGTATTCTTGAAAATTAAACCACTCGGCCAAGTACGTCAATGGGGACAGCTGGCTGAGAAATAAAATTAATGTTTAGTGAAAGGAATAGATTAAAAAAAATTAATGTTTAGTGAAAGGAATAGATTATGTACGTACCATGATCCCTGCTTTGACATCATCCAATCGAGATCACCGGCTTTAGTGAGACTAAGTAAATCGTCGATTAAGTCCCCTTGCTGACCGGCAACTTTGGGTCGCTTGGGATGTCGTCGATGAGTTGTTGATAATATTGATCACAATCTTTGAAACGGTTTTGGAGACGACGATGCATTCCTGTGAGTCTATCGAGGCAATTACCGAGGAAAGAGTAAGAGCAATCTGAGAAAAAAAGGGTCCCAGGCAAGGGCTGAGTTTCCGCAAGAAAATAATCCAATCTCTTTACAGCTGCTGGGCTGTCATCTTCAAACCTCTTGCTAAAAGTGACTCTAAAAATAATGTTACGCACACAAGTCATTGCTATCTCGCTTACGTTGATAGGCACTGGGGATGAAGCATCTTCAGCAGCAGCATCGCCTAATTTTGATATTTTTTCGACCATGCGGAAAATCTTATCCTTTCGAACTCGACGAAATTGCTCGATTCTATTAGAGTTAAGCAAAGAGGTGACAAATCTTTTCGTCATGTCTCTTCACTAATTGTAATGAGGGGCAAAAGTGACACCCAAGCAATTGGAGGATAGCGTTTGCAGGCCAAGCAAAACTGGCCTGACAGCAAATTGAAGATCGTGAGTTTTGAAGGCCTCTTTAGCCAATTTTGCTGAGGAAATTACTATGGATGGTCTAAAACCGAGACGCAGATAAAAAATGGGACCATATATATTGTTTAGAAAGTTTCCATAAATAAAAGGCAAGGTTACGGGGAGACCTGGAGGGCCAGGTGGAAATTTACCACTTGTGTTTTTCATGTGTTTTTGCAGAAGTAATAATAGAAAGATTGGAAGACAAAAAAGGATCACAAGTAGAGCCATTCCATTTTTCCTCAGGACTTAGCTAAGTTGCCCTGTGCAACACAACGACAGCGGACCTCTGCCTATCTATATATTATGATGCAATGGCGGATCAAAGCCTTTACTGATTCCTCTTTTTGGGTTTTGATAATTTTTTATTCTTCATAGCTGTTCAATGACCACTAGTCTTTTTATTTATTTATTTATTATTGGAAGCGTAACTCATATTATTACTCTTTGTTTTTTTATTTTTCCATACATAGTGGTAGAGGATCTAAAGGAGATTTTGATAAATTAAGAGGTCACCAATAAGAAGGTAGCTCACAATAGGGTAACCAGTAAAGAATTGCAGTAATAGTAGCCAGTTCAAGCCATGAAAGAAGTTCGAAGGGAATTGCTACAACTGCGGAAAGAAGGGCCATATGGCGAAAGATTACTGGTCTAAGAAAAAATCTTAGGAGAGTAATATTGCTACTTCTTATCAAAAGAAGGATAGTGATGAAAAATGGGAAGTCAAGGCATCAGTCACCATCGAGGAAGAGAAGCTAGCCCTTGCAATTGCAATTAGTTGGATTAATTACAAGAGTGATTGGATCATTGACTTAGAGTACTCAAATCACATGACTAGTGATACAGAGAAGCTATAAGACGTGACTAAGTACAAAGGAGGTCGTTTGGTATAGTAACAGTAAATAACTCGCAATTGCCAATAGCTCATGTTGGCACAACAGCACTTAAACCACGATATGGTCAGCACAAAGTGTCACTTCAAGATGTGTATTATGTCTCAGGTATGAAGAAAAATATACTCTTAGTATCATAATTAACATCATCAAGTACTCATGTCTTGTTTAGTCTTTAATATATCAAAATATATCAAGACCTAAAGATCTTGAGGACACCTATTATGGAAGGATGAAGGTTAGAGTCAGTCAATGTATTGTCAGCAGAGTCTGCTAGGTTAACAAGACTCAAAGGAATGAGATAGTAGATTTATGGCATGCTCGGCTGGGATATGTTAACTATTACAAGTTGAAGGTGATGATGAACAAGTCAATGCCAGAAATCTTCCTCGACTTGATGTGAGAATAGATACGATGTGTGCAAGGTGTCAATATGGTAAGGCTCACCATCTCCCATATAAAAAGTCGAAGTTCAGAGCAAAAGAACCATTAGAGCTAGTGCACTTTGACATGTTTAGGCCTTTCAAGCAACCTTCTATCAGTGGCATGCGATACATGGTCACATTTATTGATGACTTTCTCAAAGTATGTCTGGGTCTTCTTTATAAAAGAAAAATCTGAAACTTTTACAAAGTTTAAAGAATTCAGAGACATAGCTGAAGGAAAAATAGGGAAGAAAGTTTGTTGTCTATGAATAAGTAATGGAGGAGAGTATACATCACATGAGTTCTCCTAGTATCTTTGAGACTATAAAATACGCCATAGTTCACTCGTGCCAATACACCACAATAGAAAGGCGTAGCAGAACGAAAGAACTGGCATATAGCGGAGATATACCAGAGTATGATACATGCAAAAAATGTACGAGGAGGATTTTCGACTGAAGCTATGAAGACGTTTGCTCATGTGATAAACAAACTTCCTCAACTGAAATTAGGGTTCATATCACCTTAGGAAAAGCTATAGAATGTAAAGCCTACAGTCAGCCACTTTCTTATATTCGGCTGTGTGAGATATGTCTTTATGCCTCGTCACTTGTGAAACAAATTTGACAAGAAGGCGATTCGTTGTATCTTTGAGGGGTATGACAGTCAGAGGAAAAGACAGAGGTATTATGATCCTACCAATGGACGATGCTACATAACACGAAATGCGGTGTTTGACGAAGCATCTTTATGGTGGTCCTCAAGAAAAAAAAAAAGAGATCCTAGATTTAAAAGAAATGGAAGATCAAATGAAGAACGAATTGTTGAAATTCGCTAGAGTCAAGAAGAATCTGAGATTCTGATGATCTAAAGGATGATGATATTGAACATGACGAGGCGCAAAGTCCTTGGAAGACAGGTGTTCACTAGAGCCCTATTGTAGACAGAAAATTAAATGAACCAAAACCAAGAACTCCTAAAGCTCAGAAGACCCAAAAGAGTAAGAAAGTCAAATCTTAAGTACACTAATGCAGTGGCTTCAGAAGAAGAAAAATAAAAGAACCTGAGATGTTTAAAGAAGCAGCAAACAATTCTCATTGGACAAAGGCAATGGAGGAAGAAATCACTGCACTGAAGTAGAATTAGACTTGGGATCTGGATCCAAAACCAAAAGATGAAAAACCAATATCTTGCAAATGAATAGGGGTGGCAAAATGAATAAACGAATTGAATTCGAATCGAATCGAATCGTTAACGGATTTGGTCAAAATTCTACTGATTCGGATTCGATTCGTTTATTAAACAAATTGTGATCTTAGGATTCGGATTCAATTCGTTTATTAAACGAATATTCGGTTCGATTCGTTTAATTCGTTTAGTAGAATTAATAAACGAATCGAACCGAATCTAGATTCGTTTATCCTATAACAAATCCATAATGAATTTGGATTCGTTTATTATTTGTTTACAAAATATAATTAATAAATAAAAATTAAGCAAAATAAATTATAAAAATTCTACACATTTAACATCCTACAAAATACAAATAATCCAACCATATTCTAAAATTAAAATTTAGAGTCATCCAAACACTAAATTACAAATTCTTAACAATGCAAATTACAGTAATGAAATTATAATCCAAAGTGATTTCTTTAATTCTCTTCATTTTTGTCTTTCTCACCTTGAAAACAAGAATCTTACACATAAAATGTAAATAAAATTAGTTAGCAAGATAAATTAAAAATTTAACTTAAAGAATTGAAAAAAATTACTTAGTTCCGCCTAGAAAATTAAAATGCAGCAATGAATGTCAAATGCTCGTGAACAATCATATGCCACAAAATGCAATCACATTTCTTCGACATCAAATATGTATGTCCTAAGTCTTGACAAATGTGTATCTATTTTTATTTATCTTAATTAATACACAGATTCCACAAAACTAAAAATGGAACACTATATCTATTTTTATATATGAATATGGAAATTAGAGATTGAAATTTCGCAAATGTAAAGAATTTAGAAAAGGGATTATGGAGCAATTTGAGATGTATACCAAAGCAATTAATTATCAAAAAGGGGAAATTGAAAACACCCTAATTATTTTAAAACTAATTGCAAAATGCTTCAAAGCACTCGTGGTGCATGCGGCTGCCACAAATAATGGGTCAGATCATGTGCAGAATCAGAACATGCATGCTTGAGAATTTTAAGTCACCATATTTCAAATGCAAGAGATATAAAAAGGCACATCATTCGATCAACAAAAATAAACGCAAGCTATCCTAGACTAAACATAGTAAAAGATTAAAAGCCTTATGTATGCAGTCACTCTCTCTAACTAATACAAATAAAACAACAAATTAAATAAGAAATATCAAAACAAAGCAAAAATAAAATTGCAATATGTGAGACCCATAGCTCTACTTCTTGGAACTGATCCTTAATATTTAGAATTTATAATCACCAAAAAATAAAAATAAATCCATAGTTCAAAAATTAAAAAAAGAAAAAGAATAGGAGCTTACCGTGCGTTAATTGAGAGCGAGATGGTAGAGACCAGAACGAAATGGCTGCTAGCTAGCTAAGTTGCAGAGAAAACAAAACGAAATGGCTGTGATCGGCTGTAGAGGGCAGAGATAAAGGGAAGAGAGAGCTGAGAGAAAGGAAAGAAAGAGTGGGATTGGAATCGATGAAGAACAAAAATTAGGGCCGACTCTACCCTAGTTTTTGTTCAACTTATATACTTTGTTTTATTATAGTTTTAAATTACTATATTACCCTTTAAATTTCAAAATTTTTAGATAATTTTAAGGGTAAATAAATAATTTAATTAAACAAATAATAAACGAATTTTAAATGAATGAACCGTATTCGATTCGTTTATGACTCACTTATTAAACGAATCCTAAACGAATAAACGAATTAATGTCTTAAAACCCAGATTCAATTCGTTTTATTAGCGAATCGAATCGAATTCACCCATTTATTAAACGAATCAATTTTTTTAAACCCAAACCCATTTAATTCCCATCAAATCAAATTGAATAAACGAATCCTGACCCAGATTGCCACCCCTACAAATGAGTGTACAATATTAAACCCTGATGGTTCAGTTGAAAGGTATAAAGCTCGATTAGTAAGTAGAGGATTTTCGCAACAATCTAGACTATGATAAAACATTTAGTCCGGTGGCAAAGCTTACAACAATAAGAGTGCTAGTTGCACTCGCAGCTAGTAAGGAATAAATTTGTGGCAGTTAGTAAGGAATGGAGAATTGGATCAAAAGATCTACTTAAACCAACTGAGAGGATTTGAGAATAAAGCTCATTCAGAGTATGTATGCAAGCTAAGAAAGACACTTTATAGTTTAACGTAAGCACCAATAGCATGGTATGATAAGATTGCTAAATTCCTAACTCATAGTGGTTACTCAATGGCACATGCAGATTCTAACATGTTCGTCAAAGCTAGTGAAGGAAAGTTAGCAATTGTATTGGTGTACGTGAATGATTTGATTCTTATTGCTGATGATGAAGAAGAGGCTCGTCGAATAAAAGAGAACTTATCAGTTCACTTTCAAATGAAAGAGTTTGATCAACTTAAGCACTTCCTTGGTCTAAAGATTGATCGAACAAAAAATGGGATATTTCTTTTACAATAGAAATATGCTAAAGACTTGCCGAAGAAGTTTGGAATGTTGGAATGCAAGCCGAACTCAACTCCAATTGAAGTCAATACAAAATTGTCCACACACGAAGGCAAAGATTTATAAGATAAAACGATGTATTAACAATTGGTAAGGTGGTTTAATCTACTTAACGCTGACACGGCCAGATATTTCATATCCAGTAGATATAATGAGTTAGTACATGTAAAATCTGAAGAAGCCTCCTTAGAAGTAGATCGACGAATACTAAGATATGTGTATAATCTAATATAGTCTATTGTATAAGAAAGGCAAAAGTTGCAAGCTGACTGGTTATTGTGACGCTGACTACACCGGAGATCATGATACAAGAAGATCAACTACTAGGTATGTTTTCAAAATTGGGTCTGGAGTAGTTTCTTAGTGTAGTAAGAGACAATCAATTGTATCACTATCAACTACAAAAGCGAAGTATAAAGCAGTAGGGATGGCAGCTCAAGAAAGAACGTAGTTGATGCAGTTGATGAAGGATCTACGCCAACCAGTAGATTTGCAGTATCATTGTATTGCGATAATCAATCAATGATCAACTTGGCAGAAAATTCAATTTTTCATGCAAGAACTAAATGTGTGGAGATGCACTATCACTTCATCACGGAAAAGGTCTTGCAAAATGAAGTTGAAATGCTATATATCAAGACGACAATCAAGTTGCAGATTTGTTTACAAAAAGTTTTAGTACTGAAAAGTTTAAAGAGTTTCACCAGCAACTCAACATAGATCGAAAGATAAAAGTTAGTGTTGAAAGGAAGTGTTAAAAGTCCAACACCATCATCCAATCCAATTACATTTGTCCAAGCCCAAGTTTAAAGATCAATCCATGGAAGATTCAAGAATTGTGTAGATAATATGAGACATTTTTAATTTAAAAATATCAAATGGAGGTAAAAATATCTAAGTCTAGATAATTCTTGAATATTTCGAGATATTTGTAAAGTGTAGTTGTCATATTTTTGTAATTTAATATTTTTGTAGTTTGCATTAATTTTAAATTATTATAAATACCCCCTAAGCTCTTTGTTGTAAGTATCAAGTGAAAAGTGAAGAATTAGAAGAGAGAAAGAAGAGTGAGCTGTGAGGTCTCTCCCGTAAAATATTAATAAAATATTTCAGCTTAACAAAATGCTTCTATTACCCAACTATTTTTAGTTTTGAACAGTTTAGTCATCCACTCCTTTTCAATTTTCCAAAATCTATAGCGATAGAATTCCATGAGACTGATATTTTAAGCAAAGATATTTCAAGGCTTGACGTACGTCTCTCCAATCTTATTTCCTGAAGCAAAGGAAAGGACATTGGCCAGGAGGGAAATGCTATCCCCACTTGGACCAAGACATAACTTTTACTTGTTCAAATAACAATGAAGGTCAAGCAGGGGCAGATATCAAAGTTATATGCCATGCTTACTGCTATTGGATTATTGAATTTTACAAAGCGATCTAAAGCATTATGAGCACCCGTCATTCTGCTATTTGAATTTAAAAATAAAATAAAAAGAGGACTTGTCTGTCCTTGTTTTGTTTGTATTCGCTTTATATCTTTTCAAATATCAATAATTTCTTCCTAATGCTTGCAAGCAATGTGTTCATTTTGTTCCTCGAACGTAAATATTTTTTTTTATCAAAAAAAGTTATAATTATCCTATTCTTAATTGGTGGATGCTGCTTCTCGATGTAGGAGAATTGATTATGTGACTGAAATTACTAGTGTTGAAATTAGATTTGGGCGAATAATAACTTACTTTGAAGCGACAATATTATTAATAAAGAAATCAAATTACAATAGATGTGAGGAACAAAAATTAGGATCTTCTCCTTATTTTATTTTATTTTATTCGAGAATTGTGTTGCTTCGATGAACAGATTATTTTGTCCACACCATCAAGTCAAGGTTGCAAAGCTAATGTGAAATAACACATAAATTGATTGCAGAGTTTGTATTGGGATGAAATAAGTTTGGCTTTATGATACGATGCCTACTTCATCCTAGTCCATTACTTTTAAAATGTAATTGGAGCAATTAGGTAGAGCACATACATTTTTATTTTAAGGGTTAATTTTGGATTATCTCTTTTGTTAATTGATTATTTTCAAATAGTCCTTTTTATTTTTAAAAATCTCAATTTACCTCCATTTTTATTTAGAATATCCAAAAAAAAAAAATCATCAACTCATCCTTATTTTTATCTTTACGTTTTGAACAAAAAAAGGGATAATTTGAAAATTTGAAAAATACAGAAGATAATTAATTCATGAGGAGAATCTGAAATTTGGCCTTAAAATAAAGATGGGCGTTGGGCCGACCTGCAAAAGAAGACCCACGCCGCCTCTTGTAGATTGCCTTCTCTGTGTGTCGAACTGTCGATGAACAAATCCAATTTCATTTTCAAAACACCAAATTCTAGCTTGAAAATCTGATAGTCCCATAAACTGGGGCGAAAGTCAGAAACTTTTGTTGCAGGTGCTGCGCACTTTAAAAGATGAAAATATATTAATCTGTTCATTTTTCAATAAGTTTATTTGTATTACATGAAAGCATCTAATCAAATCAGATCTAGATATATACTGAAAAATAAAAGAACGAAAGAATTATCTTAATCTTTAGTCCGATGTCCTATTGAGGTAGAAATTATATATTATTGACTTTTGAAAGGATAAAATAAAATATTTATTTGTCCTTAAGGTGTAACTTAGCTGGTTGTAAAATTGCATGTACCTCCTCCTATCACTTGAGTTCAGTTATAATATAAACAATATTAGTGTTCAAAGGAAGAAACCCCCATTCAAACCATAAAAATAATAATAATGATAAATATTAGGGGTTGTTTGATTTTGTCTGAAGTTTGAATCTTAATTATTTTCAGACATTTACAACTTTTATTTTTTTTTTTATCAATTATGTCTGATTATAAAATATTTAGGTTTGAATGAAAAAAGTTAAATATTTTGACTTTTATCTGAATGGAAAATATTTGAATGGAATTTTAATATTCTATCTCATTAATACCCTATTAAATAAATTCATTTCCTATTATATAAATTATCCTTTTATTATTCTTTTATTTATCCCCTTTTGTTGTTATACGTGTACTCAACTATTTTTTCTTTCTAATGAGAATTTTAAACATAATAGAACTTTAAGTGAATGTGTTTTACAATAGTTCTATCTCTTTGTATTATATATTATATTCATATAATAGATGTTGAATTTTATTTAATACATTAATTTAATTCAAACTATTGTAATTAACAAGAAAAAATCAATATAATGTACTAAAAATAACATTATAAGTATCATATATTAACGTAAAAAATACATGTTTTAGATATATTTTTATTTTTCTTGCTTAGTTAAATAAACACTATCATTTTTTTTTACTAATCAAATAATTTATTTATAACTTGTCATGTTTAACCAATAATTATAAGCATTGTTAATATTATAAGGTTATATATGTCAAAATATTATATTTCATATTTAAAAAAAATAACGTAACACTTATATTCAGATATTAAAAAAGAAAATAAACACGTCATTCAGATATATGTATTTAGACCTATTCAGACAAATCTATTCGACCTCAGTTAAATTCAAATCCATTTCAGATTTCGGACCAAAAAAAAAAAAAAAACCAACGAACGGTACCGTAGTTGAAAAGTTAAAGAAAGAAACTAGAAATATTTTCTTTTCCAAATATTTTACAGGTGTCAGCGTACCGGCCCGTCTCCTAATACTTCTGTCCCTGCTGATGAACACAGTTGAATCCATCCGCTGATCAATGCTCGAACTTGTTTGAACTCGGACTTCGAAACTGCTTGAGGCTGATACAGCATTCAACTTGTTTGAAATGTCACCAACAATTTCTTCTACAAGCTTAGATTCAGGCCTTTCCAATTGTCAAGGGTAAAACAAGTGAGTATTATAGTGAAAGCAATACAACAAGAATAATTAATATTCCTTTGGACCCCGCCGCATATCTGCTTCAGTTAAATCTACTTAATCATAGATAGTTTCACGCTTACGCTTGTTGCGTATAAGATTTATTTCGAGTTATAACAAACACTAATACCGACTTACTCTTGAAAGTCAATTTCTATAGCTACAGAAGTAACCACATGTTGTTTTATGTACTGATTAAAAGTAGAACTAAACTAATTGGGTAATTGGTTCGCAAACTGTTAAGACTAGGGACTATTTTACAGAATGAAAATAACTAAAACAAAATACCTAATCATAGAGGAATCCCATCCGTGCAGGCCGGTTGCTTCCATCAAAGCCTCCCTCCATCTTTGTAACTTTTCATGCGAATGCTTGAAATGTCGTTCGTGATTAATGAAAGCGTTCTCGAAACTTCCCATTTGGTGACGTAC
>JAEVFN010000157.1:0-94349 GCA_030449075.1 Murraya paniculata | reverse complement strand
TCAAGAAGAAGAAGGGGCTTCTATACTAGAAGTATGTATTCTAGTCTGAGTTATGTCTTGGCTCTCCATAGTCCTAAACTGTTCTAACCACGGGTCTTAATACCTAAGAGGATGTATAACAAAATTCTTTCTTGTTTGTGATAAGCCCAAGACACACAGCTTCCTGAGCTTAACAACTGGGCACCACACTTTCTCAAAAGAATTCTAATCATATATCACTTGGCCAAAATAACCTAATCTCAAAAATACATTTTTTAGTTTTCTATAATGTTTTTTATGTGAAGGATCCAATTTGACGGCAACCACAGAGCACCTTATTATAGAAAATTATGAAAGGCTCCTTTTAAGAGTGGCTCTGATACCAAAATAAGAATGTTAAAGACAAGAGGAGATATTATTATTATAAAAGAGAAGAGGATACAAGAAAGGATACAAGGATTGATGATCCCTATCAATACTAAAGGGTCCCTTTTGTAGGCATCAAGGGAATCCCCTTTTACAAGACACATCATCATACCTTATCTCCAGGGAATCTTACTTTAGAGTTAATTACTGCTTTAAGCCACATCTTAGATCTGCTTTACAACTCATATAAATGACTCACTAAACAATACATGTGACCTTTCACACTTGTCACAATATATATACATAGATTTTAGATATTAGAAAACATACATTTCTACTAATATTTTACACATTTACACTATTGAGTTCTAAATCTATATAAAATTTTGTAAATAAAACAATGTGTTATATATATGCATCCTTCTCCAAAAAAATAACATAGAATCATATCCGATATTTGAGTTTTGATAACAAGAACCTACCGCACCCGACACATTTTGATAACCATGTCAAATTTGACGACTTATAACTATTTTTATTTTTATTCATTTTGGGCATTGAATCGTATGAAATTTTGCCAAATCTTGGTCAAAAGGTAACTTTCTTAATAATTAATAAATATTGTCATTGTTTACTCACATGATGAAGTTAGCATCGAAGAAGCTTCAAGGAATCTAAATGAAGATTATGTGGCTTTTCAATTGAATACACGACTTCGCCATTCTTTATTTCTGCCTATTAGCGGTGTTGAAACCATTGGATTCCATTAAAATGGAGTGGAATCCAATCGTAGATTTTAATAACTAATTAAAATAATTAAAATTACTAGCAATCTATAGGGTGGACAAACCCAATTCAACTCAATCCAATTAAATTTAGATGGATTGATAGATTATAATGGTTTGATTGACTCAAATTTTTTCAATCTGATTAATGATTGAGTTAGCTTGAGTTCATTATCAGGAACTCGAATAACTCAAACCCAACCCAAAAACAATAAAATCATTAAAAAATTAATGTCAACCATTAGCTATTAAATCTTAAACCTAACTTTGAACCCTAAAAAAGGACTCTTTTCAGTATCTCCCAGTTAAACATGATATTAATTGAATTCTCCAGACTAAAAATTCAAAAATCAAATTCAAAGTTTTCACTAAAGCTAAGCTAATAGATATTCAAACATCAAGAAAATATTTATGTTGAATTTTTTTTGCATTTTTAATTTTAATCAACCCAATTAACCCCAACCTAATGATTTAAGGACAAGATTGGATTGGCTGGACATATTTATTTGGTTGGGTTGAATGATTTTTTCTCAAACTAATCAATAGTGGTTTAGGTGTGGATGCCCACCCCTCCCTTAAATGAGATTAGCCTGAAATTAGATATGTATTTTTAAAATTTGTCTCCACTTCTCTTGATGCTAATTTTGTTAATTTATATTGCATATTAATTTGTGTAATTACTTTGTTATAAATTTATCTTAATTATTTTTATTATAATTAATACTTTATATTTAAATACTAATTCTATTTTCTAAATATACATTTCCATGTAATATGTATATTCGAAGATAGTACACTATTTTGTTCTTCAAAAAAGTGATACTAATTTTTTGTTATCATTAAATATAAAAAACTAATACTGTAAATTTATAATTTCTTCCTCCAATATCATTAATTAAATGAGATTTTAATTACTACATCAATAAAATATTGTTCAACTTATATTTAATGAACTCTTATTAATTTTTCACAATTTATCCATAGTTGTTTGTGGGATCTATTTTTATTGTGTTTAGAACAAAACAAAAATTAAATTTCATTATCATAGATATATGCAAAATCCACACACTTTAAAAAAAAAAAAGGTATGCTAAACTGTAATTACAATTTAAAAGCTTCCAGTGAAAATTTTTCAACTTAGAAAATCTGAATCGTTTATTATAAATATAAATATATAAAACCTGGTCAACAAATATTGTCAACTGTTATTTATCAGGATCTAAAGAAAAAATTTACAAACCTAAAGATTCATCGAGACTTACGAGATTTAAGGAGATAAAATTATTCACTATTAATGCTGAAAAAGAGAAAATAGAGAGAAAGAGAAAAATAATGTAACATGTTTGCTATAATATTTTTTTAATATAAAATTATTGAACAACAAATTAATGATCTTCTTCTGAATTTAACAAACTAATTAACAGATCCATCAGCCTCTTATTTACTTTATTTACCAAAAAGAAAAATATTATAACTAATAAATCCCAAAATGTAACAAAAAAGTTTTTCAGATGCTGATTGAAGAGTGTGGACACCGACCCTTTGCTTAAACAAATCTTAATTAGAATCTCAAAGAGAAGCAAATTAAAGAGTTGATACAATACAAATTAAATTACCGTTCAAAGTTTCTTTCAATTTTATTTATTTCCTTTTTTAAACATCCAGGATGTGCAAATTAATTCTGAGGATAAAAGAGAAATGTATAAATAAAACTTACAGCTTTTGAGTGTATTGAACGAAGCCACCTAGTTGATCTGATCAACTCCAATGAAGTGTTTGATTCAAAGGAAAGAAGTTAATCCGGCAAATATGTTTGTTTCGGAGGATAAAAAAAATGCAATTTCTAGCTGCCCAGTTTTATGATTGTATCATTGTGTCTGTCTGTATTACAAAAGCAAGTCTTGGTCCACTTCTAAAGTGGGAAAAAAAATTATTTTTAATTTTAAAACATTAATTTATTATTTTTATATTAATTTATTTATTATTTTTATTTATTAATTATATATATAATTTATAAAATTTATATTTATTATATATGAATACTATAATTATTTACAGCATTATAGAATTTTCTTTATGCATCTATCCTTCAAGGGAGACCGTTGGATTTTTATTTAATTTGGAAAATTAAAGCGATTACACGGTTTCCAGATCCTCAGTTGTGCTGTATATTCCAAAAGCAGGTCTTCGTCAAAAAGTGTCAGCCCTTAGTCTTCACCCCACACGATGGATCAATGGAATTTCCTCTTAATGATAACTCTCTTTAATAATTGAATTGCACGACTTCGCTGCAGCTTCTTATTTATTTTATTTACCAAAGAGAAAAAATTATCCTTAATAAATTCCAAAATGTAATTATAAATTTCTTCGGATCCTGATTGGAGGGTGTGCGCCGACCTCTATTAAATCTTTTTCAAGAGCCTATAGGGAAATGCAAAGGTCTGTGTGTTTGTATTCCAAAATCAAGTCTTAGCGAAAATTGACTTGCATAATTGGTTATTCATTATAATCTACTTGCATAATTTATTTTAAAAAATATTAGGTGTAGAGAAATATGAGAGAAATTAAAAAAAAAAAAGGAGGGAGTGGGTGGGTTTAGAGAGAGAGGACAAATTTCTCTCATCTTTCTCTCATATTTCTCTACACCAAGCACCACTCTTAATTTTTCCTTATAAACTTCCACTTTGTCATAATTAATTTTTGAAAGAACTATAAAGGAAAAATGATATCTATCTCAATGCTCAGAAAAATGATCACAAAAACCCTTAAATTTTTAATAAAGGACACCAAAACTCTTTTTTGATCATAATATCATAAACCCAAAAAATTACCATCAATGTTTCATAATAAATAGAAATATAATATTAAACTAAATAAAATAATATATATTTCAAAATAATTTCAATTTTTAAAAATATTTTACAATCTATTAGACATAATATATGATACTATATTAATTTTTAAAATGAATAGACATATTCTATTAAAAGGTATTATGGTAAAAAATAAGTCTTGGTATCCTTTTTTGAAAACGGGCTATTTGAACCCACTAAATTCCTCTTTACATCCATTTTAGAAAATAAATTCATTATTAAAATTTTAAAATTTAAAAATCTCCAAATTACCCATCACTAATCTTTTTGTCTCTTTACCTTATAATTTTATATTCTCTATGTATTCTTATGTTTTACAAAATAAACACTCGATTTCACTCTTTTTCTAATTTTTTTTGGGCCTTTCTAATATATATCATGATGTATATTTTATGAGATTTTTTTTTCTTGATATTCATACTTGATAAAAATTTGTTGATGTTCATTTTAAAACGGTAGGTTTTCTTTCTCTAAGTTAGTAATACCAATTATTTATAGCTAAACTAATATATTCAAACCAATTGATGAGAATTTGTGAAATTGAAAAGAAAAAGAGAAGAAAGGGTTCATTAAGTAATTTTTTCATAAAATTGTTTAGATAATAAAAATTCTTAATTAAAAAATAGTCTTTTGAAAGAGAAACATAAGTATAGTGAACCCTAGTTATACATACATACATACATACATACATACATACATACATACATATATATTCCTTTCATAGTATCAACATTCTCATTTTTTTTAAGAGCTTGTCTGCATTAAAAAAAAAAATACGGGCTCCCACATTTGAGAATATATATATAATTGGGAGTAACAAACCCATTGTTTGTCCTTTCCCTAAATGACCAAAATTTATGGGAATAATAATGACATTAATAAATTATTATTATTATTATTATTATTGTTGTTGTGTTGTTGTCATTACTATTATAATAATGATGATGATGATGATGATGATGATGATGATGATGATGATTATGATAATAATAATTTTAACAATAATATTTATTAGCAATTATAAGAGTAAGAACAATAACAATAATATAGTTATGTAATAATATTTTAATTGAAGACAAAAGTAGAATTATGATATTTGAGAAGGGTAAAATCGCGAGTTTAATGAATGGGAACTTAACTCTCAACTCTCGTGAACGTATAAGCCGCACATGTTTTATTCTCATTTCCTTTTAACTTTTTAACTAGTAAACGTTATTAACCATTCTCATTCCAATTTTCGATTTCTAAATCCCAAAAGTAAGCACGTTATTAATGTAGCACATGAGAGTAACCAGAGTATTTATAGGCCAGTAATGATAACTAGCAAGTCTTGGTCATCCCAAAAAAGTGGGTGTAAAAAAAAAGGGCAGATGGTGAAAAAAAAAGGGCCTTCCCTCTACCCACTCAGTCGTTCTTCCTTTTTCTTTTTTATTTCTCTTATCTTTCTCTACTCTTGGCATTTTTCGATGACAAAAAGAGAGTCGGGCTAGCATAGCCAGACATGGTGGGGCCCACGTACACTCATGAGCCTTTGATCATCTCTAGAATCTATGCTTCCATTCAACACATCATTCTTTTAAATTTAGTTTTTTTTTTCAATCTTAAATTTAGGCCTTTGAACTTGGTTGAGGCAGTTATTCTTTGAAAAAAAAGACTGTTACCCTCCAATATTTGGGGAAAGTGACATAAAATTCCTAATTTTTTTAAAAAGATATATAAGCTTCCAAAATTCTGTTAATTTTCAGAGTTGGAGCAACCGTGATATTAGGAAGGAAGATGATTTTGAAAATTTTACATGTAATTTCTCATAAATACAAGTGTACATTTATTTATTTTTTGGTAAATATACAATATTATCCTTTTTCTTCGTTAAAATAAACTGAAACTTAATAGGATTAGGAGGTTATATGTCCTTTTCAAAACATCATGAAATTTTATGTTCATTTCCCCAAATGTTAAGGGGCTAACAGTCCTTTTCCCTTTATTTATATAATTGAGACATGCCAATGAGTGCTTGCTAAGTGAGTTATCATAAGACTTTGTCATAATAAACACATAAGACACTTTTTGTTGTCTTATTGCTTCCAGAGTTTGCCCCCCTCCCTTTTTTTTATAAGCAAATGATTCTTTCATTCAATGATAAACAGGAAAAAACAATACATCAGCTGGAAAATTATCCAACCATATGACAGGTTCAGAGCTTCTTAAAGATCTTTTAGCAAGGGAGTGAGCAAATTTGTTACAAGGTCTTGAGACATGTTGCACTATTATTGAATGGAAGTTTCCCTTGTTGCTCTAAATATCTGAAATTATCTTACTGATCTCGCTTGTGCTAGTAGTTTTGTTGTTGGCTAGATTAACCACTTCAAAGCAGTCTATTTCAATAATCACAGCTGTTAATCTCGCTTCTATTACCATCTTCAGTCCGTCATTTGACGGCCTCTGCTTCTGTTGCAGATACATTATCTTGAAATATTATGCTTTTAACTATTGCAGCTATTACGTGGACTTTTGAATCTCTGATAATAGCCTCTAATCCAGTAAGATGTTGTTCTTTGTAGGCAGCAGCATTTACAATGACGTTATAATGGACTATAGGTAGTAGACACAATTTCTCTTGCTTGTTGACTTCGTTGCTTGCAGTACTCATCTGTCCTTCCATGCATTCTTTGAAAAGCCTCCATAACTACCTTAGGCTTACCAATTACGATTAAGGGTTTTAATTTCTTCCCCAAAAAAATGAACTTGTTCTTTGCATTCCATGCTACCCACTAGATAATTACCGCAAATTCTAGCTCACTTGTGGACATTTTTCTTGGCAGGCCCTGCATGACACTGAATATATCTTTTCTACCAACTCCTTGGGTTTCGAGATTTATGTGTGTACTTTCAGAGCTTTCTAACCACCTTACACTCTATAAGTACATGAAAAAAATCTTCAGCTCCCATTTTGTAGATTTGGCACACTGGACCTTGCAACATTTTTTTTCTCAATAGATTTTCTAAAGTTGGCAGCAAGTCCTTGATAAGTCTCCAAAAGAATATTTGATCTTCTTTGGGAGGTTGAGATTCCATATTGTCTGCCAGTCAGGAGAACCACCTGTTGAACATTTTGGTACTTGAGCTTGAGAGCTAATTGGTAGCCACTCTTCCCTGTGTATTGCCCTTTTTTTATCATAATGCCATGACAACTCATCATTTTAGGGGGTGACTTGGTAATGCAATTCTTTTACTTATCGCTGCATCTTCCTTTGCAAATTGTTGGTCAATCAAGCTGTCATTCCACTAGTGATTTGTGTTGATTAAATTTGAAACTTGGTATCTGCTAGCAGAGATAGTGCAAAGATTAGCCTAAAAGTTATTGACCTGGGAATCTAGTTGCTTGCCATGACTTGAACTTTGTCTTCTCTTCCTACTTTCCGTCTTGTAACCTTTTAAAGAATTTGTCTGCCCCATAAGACATTCCTTCTTATAAAAGATGATTTAGAGCTAATTTTAGCCTTCATAAAATCAGTTTCTCTAAAGTATGATACTTTTAAAACTTTGGACACCAGTGAGTCAGGTTGCTAAATTAATCTCCATCCTAATGAATATGACCATCTCACCACCACTTTGCTTCATGGGAAGGATAGTGTCGCATTCGATGTTGTATGTAGTGCATTGTACAACTCTTAGGCTAGAAAGAAAGACAAAAAAAGATCACATAGATACAGTTATAAAAGCATTGACAGTGCGGGTTTGTTCATATAGCTACAAACCTAGAAAACGGAGCAAGTCTAAAAAGAGACCTGCCAAAGATGAATATGTTTTTTGTCACGAGAAAGGGCATTGGAAAAAGAATTGTCTTAAGTTACAAAAGGGCAAGGCCATGTCTGATGCATGTGTAGTGAAGCATGATGAGGAGTTAGACTTTAGTTTGGTTGGCATGACGTTGACATGTCACTCAGATGAGTGGATTTTGGATTCAGGTTGTATGTGTCCTAATAAGGGCTGGTTTTTTAGCTTCAAAGAGCTAGACAGTGGAGTTGTTTTTATGAACAATGACACTGCTTCTAAAACCATGGGGATAGGCTGAATCCAATTGAAGAATCATGACGGCTCAATCCAAGTCTTGATGAATGTTCTTTATGTACCAAGCTTTAAGAAAAATCTCATCTCAGTAGAAGTCGTAGAATCTAAAGGGCTCATAATTACTCCAAGACATGGATTTTTAAAAGTAGCAGCTGGTGCACTGATGGTGATGAAAGGCACAAGAAGAAATAACTTGTACTATTTCCAACGAAGTATAGTTATTGGATCAGTATCAATAGTTTTTGAAAAAAAATACAGATTCAGAAGCATCCAAGTTATGGCATATGCGTTTAGGACATGCTGGTGTAAAAGCTTTGCAAAACTTGGTGAAGCAAGGCTTACTGAAAGGTGCATATTCTTGCAAATTGAAATTTTATGAAGATTGTATTCGAGGCAAGCAAATAAGGGTAAAGTTTAGTTCAACAATTCACGATACAAAAGGGATTTTAGAATATGTTCACAATGATGTGTGGGGACCCACCCAAATAACTTCTTTGGGAGGTATGCACTATTTTGTTACTTTTGTTGATGATTATTAAATAAAAGTTTGGGTGTATTTGATAAAGAGCAAGAATGAAGTTTTGGGCACATTTATGAAATTTAAGAAGATGATCGAAACTCAAACTGGTCGAAAGGTCAAAAAACTTTACTTAGACAATGGTGTTGAGTAAAAGAATGACCACTTTTTACAAATACGCCAAGATGAAGACATTGTGCGACGCTTCACTGTTCGAGATACACCACAATAGAATAGGGTGGCAAAATGCATGAACCAGACTATGCTAGAGAAAGTTTAGTGTATGATGTCCAATGTTGGATTGGGCAAAGAGTTTGGCTGAGGCAGTTGCATGCGTGTCGTCTGATCAACCGTTTGCCAACAGTTGCAATTGAGGGCAAAACACCGATGGAGATATAGATTGGTAAACCTGCTACCAATTATGATTCTTTACATGTTTTTGGTTTCACTATTTATTGTCGTGTAAAGGAATCTAAGTTAGACCCAAGAACAAGGAAAGCATTGTTCATGGTTGCAACTGGTGGAGTGAAAGGATACTGTCTGTGATGTCATGTCACAAAGAAGATTATTTTCAGCAAAGATATGACTTTTGATGAATCAGCCATGTTGAAACAAAAAAGATTCTCAAGAGGATGACAAGACCAGTAGTCCTTTATAGCAGGTGAAGTTTGAAAAAGTTAAAGATAATCTAGCTGGTGCTGAGGGGACGGATAGTGATTCTCCATCGACCGATGATGAAGAAGGGGTTCTGACCCAGGAACCTTCACAGCAACAAGATTCAATTGCATATAGAAGGCCAAGAAGAGAAATTCATAAGCCGGCTCGCTATGTTGATATGGTGGCCTATGCACTTCTAATTGTGGATGATGATGTTCCCTCCACTTACAGAGAAATAGTTAGTAGCCCTGAAAGTGTATAGTGGAAATGAGCAATGGATGAAGAAATGTAGTCTCTTCATAAAAATAGAACCTAGGAGTTAGTTACACTGTCCAAGGTTAGTTACACTGCCCAAGCAAAAGAAGGCAATTGAGTGCAAAAAGGTATATACAAAGAAGAAAGGATTTCCTCGTCAAAATGAATTTCAAAGGAAGGGATAAACTACAATGAGGTATTTTCTCTAGTTGTGAAACACTCGTCTATTTGAATTTTACTAGCGATGGTTGCGCACAATTTGATTTTGAACTCGTTTAGCTTGATGTGAAAACTGCATTTTTACACGGTGATTTAGAAGAGGAATTATACGTGGCTCAGCCGGATGGGTTCAAGGTCGCTGGAAAAGAAAATTGGGCTTGCAAATTGATGAAGTCTCTTTATGGATTGAAACAATCTCCGACGCAGTGGTACAAACGATTTAATTGGTTTATGAGAGGGCAAAGTACAAAAGAAAAAAAATTGATTATTGTGTGTATTTTCGCAAGCTACAAGAGGGATCCTTCATATATTTGCTCTTATATTTCGATGATATGCTAATAGCATCCAAAAGCAAAGATGAGATTGAGAAGTTGAAGACTCAACTCAATCAACAATTTGAGATGAAAGGTCTAGGTGAAACTAAGAAGATTCGTGGCATGGACATATGCAGAGATAGAGCTCGTGGCAAAATCAGCTTGTCTCAGAAGCAATATTTGAAAAATGTACTACAACAGTCTGGCATGATTTAGCAGACAAAACTTGTGAGTACCCTGTTGGGTTCTTATTTCAAGCTTTCTACAAAATTATCTCCTTCAATAGAAGCGGAACTAGAATACGTGTTGCAAGTTCCATATTCAAATGCAGTTGGTAACTTGATGTATGCAATGGTGTGTACAAGGCCTGACATTTCACAAGTAGTTAGTATAGTGAGCAGGTATATGCATAATCCTGGTAAAGGACATTAGCAAGTTGTGAAATGGATTCTATAGTATATTCAGAAAACCATAGATGTTGGTTTACTATTTGAGCGAGATAACACACTTTCGTCAAAATGTGATTGGAGACGTTGATTCTGGATTTGTATTTACACTTGTTGGAGGACCAATAAGTTGGCAGTCCACATTACAGTCTACAGTTGCTCTGTTGACCCAAAGGCCGAGTACATGGGAATTACAGCGGTTATTAAAGAGGCTATTTGGTTACAAGGCTTGCTTGAAAATTTGGGATTGGTGTAAGAACACATTCATGTGTATTGTGATAGTCAAAGTGCTATTCAATTAGCAAAGAACCAAGTTTATCATGCACGTACGAAGCATATCGACGTACGATTTCACTTTGTTGGGAAATTATTGATAGAAGAAGATTCTTCTTCAGAAAAATCAAGACTGCAGAGAATCCAGCAGATATGTTGACAAAGGTGGTGACAGCGATCAAGTACGAGCATTGTCTAAACTTGATCAATATCCAACAAGTTTGAAAGAAGCCAGAGAAGGCAGAGACTGGAGGATGGTTTGTTGATAGTGAAAGTCAAATTCGGTGGCCACATGGATTGCTTTTCAACATGGATAGTTTGAATTTCAAATGTGGTGGCACAAATATTTGACATGTTGAAGCCATGCATGCATGAAGATTTCGGTGCCGATTTTAAGGACTGTGGCTGCCAATTTTTGAAGACTTTTAAGTGCATTAAATAGTGAAACTCCACTCTAAATAGAGGTGAAACTCTCATTTGTCGAGCATCCCATATTTGAGAGCAATTGCAAGTTAAGAAATTTGAAAGTTTTGAGAGAGCTTATACTTGAGTGTTCTAGTGAGGATCTAACTGGGTGTTTTGAGGGTTTTGGGTTTGAGAGTTTTTTTCACTTTTGTAAATTCCCATTTATTAGTGAACTTATCTTTCAGTCTTTGTCTGTGGACATAGGCTTTACATCGAACCGCGTAAATTATTGTGTCCTATTTTCTCTGCATTTTTTATCACCACGTTTATATTTCTCTAAAAGTCGCAATCACCATAATCTTGATAATTGCTCAACTCGTGCTTCTGTAACAGTGTCATCCTTAAACTCAAAAAATAATAGCTCTAAAAGTGAGAAAACATCAAGCTAATGACAAAAATAAACCCAAAAAAGAATAATATGAAATATCTTCCGTTCTCTACATTATTCTTAGAAATGTCTCTCATTCTCTACACAATTCTTGGATCTTCCATAGATTGGACTTTGAACTTGGGATTGGGTAAATATAATTGGATTAGATCATGAAATTAGTATTGGGCTTTAACATTGATTGGATTAGTTAGGATTCTTTCATGATTTGATCTCCTTCTTATTTGATTTTAATATTTTATTAAAATTTATAACTAAAATTATAACTTATTAGTTTAAATAATAAAATGATAAAATATGATATTAAAATAATTTTTAGTAATAATAGTCAACATTTGATTGAGTTAGTTAGGATTCTTTTCATGATTTGATCTCTTCCCGAACAAAAATATATGTGGGATAAAGAAGTTAAATCTTATCTATTCACAAGCAGTAAAAGACGCATATATTAGTAGGAGAGGATCTTAATCTCATTTGATTACAAAATATTGCTTAATTCATGCATGAGGAATTTCGAATTTCATGATGTCCTGTGCCTCTTGGACGTTCTTTTGTAATTAATTTACAATAACTTCATTTTTGAAAGAAATTATTATACATATCATTGTAAAGAACTAAAAATATCAAGGCTATAACTAAACATCGAAATTATGTACAAGCAAAGAAATTTTGAGAGAGAAACTGATATATATATATATATATATATATATATATATATATATATATATATATATATATATATATATTTCAAACAACTAATAAAAGTGGACAAACATATAATAATTGTATTCTTTTTTTCAGACCTCGATGGTGTGAGTGAACTTGATAAAAAATAATTGACAATAAATTGGCCTAAATAATTTTTAAAGTAAAAAATTTACTAAAACAAAAAGTTACTAAACTTGACTATGGCTCTGTATTCAAATTAATGATCTTATTCTTAAACAAACCAAACTGATAATCCATCAGCATCTCAATTACTCTCTTTACCAAAAAGAAAAAATTGTGCATAATATATCCCAAAATGTAATAGCAATTTTTTCATATGCTGATTGGAGAGTTTGCACTCCAATCTCCACTGAAGCAAATCTTGACTAGAACATCCAAGAGAAGGCAAAGAGTTTTTACAAAATTAACATTCAAAAACTTCTTTCAATATTATTTTTATTTTTTTAATTTTTTAAACATCAAGATATGCAAATTAATTCTGAAAATAAAAGAGAAATACGTATAAGATAAAACTTACAGCTTTGAGTGTACTGCAGGAAGCCACTTAATTGAAATTATTGGAAGCACTGAGAGATGATAAATTTTTACTTGGATTTCCAATTAAGTTTGTTTCAAAGAAATCAGTGCAGGGATTTTTATGTGTTATAATTAATTTCTCAAACAAAAAGTTTTAAAGTGTGTGCCGAAAGTACTAATGAAGAACGATTGCGGTCTTTAGTGGGGAAAAGGCATGGTCTATTTGATGTTGACAAACGCTAGCTTCCACAATCAACACACCAAAGCCAAGGATTTCTTTAGGTATTTTATTAAGGGCATCTTCAATATAATTGCATTTTTTAGGGAAAATGAATAAATTATTCTTTTAGAATAATTCCACTACAATTCTTTCGTTCCTTTTTTTTTTAAATTGTAGAATTTTCTCATTAAAATAAGTAAAGATTGGAAAATAAAGGCTAAATGCTTGACATTTTCCACATTTTCCTTTGAAGTTGCCTAAAGCTTGGGAACAAAGGTTTAAGGCTGTCCATTTCTCTTAGAAATAATTGGTTTTAGGCACCTTTTAGTCACAAGGCTCACAGGTTGTAAGTTAGTATTCAGATTTTTCTATACAAGCATTGGTCAAGGAGAGTCAACTCAGGTAAAATTTGTTCGTGCAGTCCAAGTTGGCCGCTTCAGCATCTGAATTTCCCGCCAAACAAAGACTAACAATCATAACGAATTTGAATCGTCCTTCAACAATAACATAGCAACTTGTGAGGCTCGTAATTTGATCATTTCTGTATTTGTCAATGCATTATTGATTCTGTGGCATGGCTCTTAAGTTTTGAATCAGCCTATTGTCACGGGCCGCTCGCACCAACTACGAGTGAAGGCTAATTTGGCGCGCGCCCCTCCACACTTCGCAACGATCCTCGTGAATGGTGGAGTGCGTTTAGCGCCGGGCTTCCTCGCACACATTTGCCGGCCCGTGATAAAGCCCGCACCGCAAGCCCAAGCGCCAAGTCATTGCCCGAGCGCCTAGTCGTCGCCTAATCATCGCTCGAGCGCCAAGTCATCGAAGCCCAACGGGCCAAGCTCCACCAAGGCTTGCTTGCTTGGCCCATCTTCTAGATTCCTCTACACCCTTCTTGTAGATAAGCCACTTGCACAACTTGCCCACTTGTGCAAGTGGCCAACTTGTAAACCTCTAGAATGCTCCATCCATTTCTATAAATAGGGGAAGGCACTTAGCATTTGAGCCATCACCCACCACAATTGTAAAGCTCTCACTTGTAAAGTTCTCTTGAGTAATAAAATCTCTCAAATTGGCTATATTGCTCTTTCTCTCTCTAGCTTTGCTCTTAAGCATTTCTACTTAGCTAGGTTGAGAAGCTTTCAAAGGCTTACTTAGCAACTTTGCGCTTGAAAGTTGTCTAAGTGCCGCACGGGTTGCTGCGCATCAAACTCACCCCGTGACACTATGGCAGGCAAGTGAGCGAGCAGATGTTGCTGTTTTAGATAGCTTAATGGTCTTATCAACATTCTTCTTCCGTGAATCTGAATCTTTCGATCGAACAACATTGATAGGAATGCACATAGAAGTAATACAGTGTTGCATGTTATAAAGGAAATTATTAATTTTCTAAAGTACCTTAGCTATTCTGCTTTTGCTAGCTTTGTTGCTGTCTCCAATGCACTCTATTGCACACAGTCGAAATCATTCGGCTTTTTGTCCCGATTCCCAAGCTTTCAACTTTCCCCAAGGTCTCTGGCACATTTGTAAGTTTGGGGCAGCCAGAGAGATACAACATTCTAAGAGATCTCAAACCATTTATAGTATTTGGAAGACTCTCAAGAATTTTGCAATCTTTCAAATGCAACAAGACAAGGCCAGAAAGAAGTTCAAAGACGCTGGCAATCCTCTTATAGCAGTTCCTTCCAGATGAAGCTCCAAGAGCTGATCCCTACTTGAAGTTATCTCTGGGAACTCTGTGAATTTCAAGAGGCCGGAAAGATTCCAAATAGAAGTTCAATTGATAATGGCAGTTCTTTAATATCAGTTTCATCCAAAAGAACTTTCCAAAATCTCTGGAAATTTCTTCAATTTCAAGCAACCAGAAAGAACGAGTGTCTTAAGAGATCTCATAAAAGTCTTCTGGAAGAGTTGTAAGACTTGTACAAAAAATTATGAAACATGATAATGGTTCTGTTTTGGAAATTAATGATCTTCTTCTTCATATTAATTCAGAAAATTCAAAAACAATGAAAATAAAGAGAACTGCATGGCGTAAAGCTTACAGCTTCGATTATGTTGCAGGCAGCAGAGGAATTTTCTTAATAAGAATTCAAACAGCAAACATTCTAAGTTCTAACATCAAATATGTTTTAAATTGCAACTGCATGTCAACGATGTGGAATTCCAAGGCATCTTCTATTTAACCAAAAACAAATAATAAGAATCAACAGTTGTCAATTCTTATCAACAAAGTCTTCAAATTGACATTGCGGTCTCTGTTGTTTAACGAAAATGGAAAAAAAAAATCAATAGCAAATATGGGGATGGAGAAAAGAGAAATAATAATCAAATGTTGAATCCTGTTGATTGTGTCATGGCTAAATCTGATTTAGATCTAAGTCAATATTTTAACATATTCGTCACCCATTTTCAGACTCGCCATTAATTGTAAATTAAGCCGAAGATACACAAAAACAACAAAGAAACAAAAACAGATTCTGTGTTAAGCCACAAATGGGCTATTTCAGAGCCAAGCAGAATGGCAATGGAAGATAGCACGAAAACAAATGAAAAAAATTAATTGCTTTCCACTGGTTCAAGAATTAACACCATTATTGATTGCTTCTCTAGTGGAAGAAATAACTTTGAATAAAGCACATCATCATTACAACAAATGTGATGATACTTTTTCAATCATCAGATGATGATAATTTCTTCATACATTCATTCTATGGCCGGACTCCATTTTATGTCTAAAAAAAAATTCTAGAATTAATTTGTTCTATCACATTATTCATGCAACGATAAATAATCAAATACTGTCATGTATTTTTATTTAGAAAATAGCAAAAAAGTTTGTTGTTAGAAAAACTAATTGATTAAATAAACACTGGGTTTGCACTGTGTTTGTGGTAAAAAATTTTTTAAAGACATGGATGCATAAACTACCAAGGCAGTGAAAATATGAAATTAACTGCCTAGTGATTCTTCTAAATATATTGAATCAAAACAATGCATATTGAGAGTGAAGGAATCTTAAAATCTGCTCGCTAGCTATGACTCATGTAGGACAAAAAAAAAAAGGAACCTTAGTCTTAGAAAATCAATGTTTGAGAATAAGAATGGCTACCTGTTCTTCAATTCCTAGCCAGAGACATTAGCCACCTCTTGAAAAAAAACTATTATATTAATGATTCCTTTTTTAAACAAAGCAGCATACAATGGTCTGTGAAATTTTTGCAGGTGTCTGCGCCTCTGAAGCTTAAGAACACATCGTACTTCCAATGAGAAAGAGGAGATGAAACCTATGAAGAAACTTCCTGGATGCTCATGATTCAAGCAATTGATTCCACAACAAAGATGCAACAACTGCCTGAAAAATGATTTGGGAATAAATAATTGTCTTTTGAGTAATGAAAATCAACAAACAAAAACGGATATGAAAACAAACAAAATTCGATGTGGAGCCGAAAACGGAGAACCCACACTACCAGCAAATTTGCAACAAGTTTGAGCCTTGGCAACAAGAGATTAAAATTTCCTGTTAAATTGAATTATGTGAAACAAGTATTGTTCCACTGCAAAATGAAGTTTTACTTGAACTCAATTAATTTTGTTTCAAAGAAATTGAGAAGAGGATTTTTGTGCTCTAGATATTAATTTCCCCTCTTTTGCTTGGCTACACTAAGTCTAGTCAAAAGCAGTCACAAAAAATAGTAATAAAGTATCTTGTTCTGCGGTGGCGTTTCCAATGACCACATTTTTCTACCCAAAAAAAAAAGGGGTAAAATAAATTAATTCATAACAAACCTGAAGGTGACACAGACCAATTTGCCATTTGCTTTCTTCGAGCTCCCAAACTCCAAGCATTGATTTGTTTTGGATTGTATAAGCCACGGTTGCCTGTTCCTCCTTTACAGACGCAAGCTGACATTGCTGTTTTCGATAGCTGCTGCTCGTAATCAGTCTTTTCCAGTTGTTGTTGTACTGGTGAAGAAGGGGTATCTCAGTCTTGAGTTTCCTACCTAGATCAGTTCAACTATTCATTGCTTCCTGCGCTTATCAACGTTCTTCTTCCATGAGTCTGAATCATTCTCTTGGACAACACTAATACTATGTTTACTTGTCAGTAATCGGAATGAGTTGGAGTAAAAATGGAGAATGAAAATCAGAATAAATTATTTAATTGAGCTACAAGAATCGAAATAGAAATGGGCTGAAATCTCATTTATGTGTTCATTTTAGTTTGGAATTAGAATCGAAATAAACAGAATTGTTTCAAATTATTAAAATGTTCTTAGTTAATTATAATAATAACTATTATCATCATCATCATTTCATCATCGCTATTTGTGATTTTTATTATTATAAAAATGATTATTAATAATAATATTAATATTAAAAATAATATAATTAATAATTTATTAAAATATCCTTTGTTAATTATTGTCATTTGATGATGATGATAATAATAATGATTGAAATAATAAATAAACAAATAATACTGATAGTTAATAAATTAATAACAATAACAACAACAACAATAATAATAAATTTGTAATAATATAAATAATAATTAAAATAAAAATAATCAACAACAACAACAATTGAATTCCATAATAATAATAATAAATTTTCAGCTTTTTTTCAATTTATATTCAAGAACTATAATTATTAATATATTATTGTCAATAATAGATTAATATATTAATTAGTAGTAATAATTATATTAATTAATTAATAATATATAAATTAATTATAATAATTATGTTAATAACTATTAAATAGTATATTAATTGATTAATTACAATAATATATTAATTAATTATAAATGAGGATAAAGTGGACAGTTTTAATTTTGAAAAGGGTAAAATGGTCAATCCAAGGAATGGTTCCTCATTCCCAAATTGTGTTTGGCCCGACGATTTCGATTGCCGACTCTATTTTGTAAAATAAATGCTATCAATGATTCCGATTCCCTGATTTGGTAAGTAAACGCAACAGAAAAGGAATGCACATGGAAGTAAAATAGTATTGCATGTGATAAAGGATATTATGAATTTTGTAAAGCACATGAGCAAAAGGGTACATCAATATCATAGTTTCGCGATTCTGCAGCATCCCTGCTGCAATTTTTTTGCTGTTGCTAAGCTTGTCACGGTCATAACTGCACTCCTTTCCGCAGAGTTGAAATACTCTGCTTTTTCCCCTGTGTTATCTGCACCCAACCTTTAACAAATTGACCTTGTTAATTGATTGCTTTTGCTTGGGAAATGATAGAGTTGATGCAGCACATCATGTGGGATGCAAATTCCTTCTAGGGCATATCATCGAACGCGTTCTAGGCATGAGAATTATATCACAATTCCTCAACAATTGTTCTCTTGAACTTGGCCTGCAAAATCCATATAATCATTCCTTTGTCTATTTTTCGTTCGTTTTGAAGCTAAATCAAGCTGAGATCGATCATATAGATATATTTTTTTTCCTACCTAAAATCCTCAACATTTGCCCCTCCGCATGATGGCCTAGATCCCTAGGTTCAGTTATTGAAACCCATAAAAATTCTCTGAAAATCACAGAGGTACATTTTGTTATACATGTATTATTTAAATCTTACGCCTACGTCCATGGCTGGTAATGACTCGCAGAGATCTTATTAATGGAGGATTTTGCGTTAAAATTACAGAGAAAATGACAGAGAAGGAATTGAGCCCAATAACACCTTTTAACGCTACACTTACAAACGGACACATCAAAGATTGCCAACAAATCAGCCCCTCTGTTTATATATAGATGCCGGTTAACAAACTTGGACACCTACCTAGGCGGCTATCAATGCCACGTCACTAGCCCTTAACTGATTTATAACAGATGTTTGAATCACACAATTCTCACACCTCGTCAGACAAACAGCATCAATATTATATTATAATCCACAAATTTGAGTGAGAGAGAGAGAATATGTTTCCAGCAATAAGAAAAGAATACCAAAATACTATTTGTGTTATATGTAAATCGGTAAAGTGAAGTACTTGCTAATGTGTTAAATAGACCAAAACGAATAGTTCGTTAAACTTCATGACTTTCAAATCCTAATAATGGGGGCATTTTTAAATTGATATTTGTGAATTTTGAAATAGAAAAATCTGGATCCGAGTTTCGGATATCCGAGTTCAGGTAAACGTGGAACTGGAATCAGATATGTTCGGGCTCAAAATATCACTGCCGGATCCGCATTGTTTTAGCATTAAACCAGTCCGGATCATCCGGGTCCATCCGGATTTGGGTTACGTTGCCCTCCCTAAACCCAATGATGAAGCTTTGGATGCCTTCTTCAGCATTAAAGCTGAAGCTAATTGTTTGACTGACTTTTTCATCATACCAGCCTCCACTTTCACTGGCCTCTGCCCTGTCATAGTCATCAATAAGGCTTCTCTCAAACGACGTTGTTGATCCTGAAGAATCGTGATGGAAGTCGTTCAAATTCCAAACAGGAGTTGTTTTGTTGAACTTCTCCACTTGAATCTCATAAACTGGATGGAAACCACACCTCTTCACCTCCAATCCCGACGAAGATTCAAATGACAACACCCCATTATTCCTTCTAAACAAATGTACATTAGGCTGATAGTGCAGCCAAAAATGTTCTGACACAGCCTGACCGAATTGCTTTCTGAAAACAGGAGTAGAAATCCAAGCAGTAGCACTACCATCACATTTGATTTTGCCGTCCAGCTTATGAAGATGACCAAACCACTCTGTATAAGGACGTGAATGCTTATGGACTTGAAAAACAGAGCACATAGCATATCCCACAAGCTTACTGTTCTTATACGTCTTTGAAGGCCTGCTAATTCTTATTGACGAGCCCTCATTATTCTGATACTCGAACCACTCTGGGATTTTACTTCCGGGAACAACAATGCTACAATATTTGTGATAATTTGACTTATACTGCAACCCCACAAAAAATAAATAAATAATATAAAAAGCCATACCATTGCATAATTTTTAATTTAGGCATGATGTTAGCACAGGTGAGAGATAGAGAGAGGCAGACCTCATACTGTTCAATGTGCTCTTTCAGCAGTGAAAGCGCCAAATCATTGTTGCCAAGCAGTTCCACGCAATCTATGCATTGAATTTCAAAGTTCTTTAGCTTTTTTAATTCTAATGGATCTGGTAATGTCTCCAATGAAGCACAACCATTTACACTAGTGATTCTCATTCGGGCTGGAAGTGGAGGCAGAGATTGAAGCTTCTTGCAACCATTCAAATCTAGGCTTCCAAGCTCGGAAAGACGGCTAATGCTTGCTGGCAACGAAACAAAACTGTTTTTACTCAAACATAGAACTTTTAACGAGCATAAGTTGCCAATATCATTTGGGATTGATCCTTCCCCAAGATCACAGTCACTGAGATCCAATTTCGTCAAGGAACACAAACCCGACAGAGAAGGCGAAAAACTAAAAGCCACCGGATCTGAACTCCCTCCTATCAAATTGAAGCGGAAATGCCGTGACCATGATGTAGATGATGGTGATCCTTTGCACCCACGAAAAGATAGTGCTTTAAGATTCTTCATATGAAAAATCCACGATGGAGGCTGCCTTATAGCTGTACCACTTATATGAAGTTCTTCCAAACTTTCTACTTGCCCAACAGTCTCCGGCACATTTTCAAGTTTGAAGCAGCCTGATAGATTCAGAGTTTTGAGTGATTTCAAACCATTTATACTGCTGGGAATTCTCACCAGATTTTTGCAGTCATTCAAATTCAACAGTTCGAGTCCGGTCAAAAGTTCTATAGATGATGGTACTTCTGTAATAGAAGTTCCATCTAAAAAGAGCTCCGACAGATCTTCCATACTTTCCACAATCTCTGGAAACTTCTTCAGTTTCGAGCAACCAGAGAGCACCAGATTTCTTAGACATTTTAAACTGCTTATGGTAACTGGAAGATTCTTGAAATTCTTGCAATCATTTAGATCCAATGAGACAAGTTTCGATAGAAGTTCAATAGATAATGGCATTTCTTCAATAGCTGTTCCATCCAACAAAAGCTTCGACAAACACTCCATACTTCCCACAATTTCGGGAAATTTCTTCAATTTCGAGCAACCAGAAAGAACAAGTTTTTTAACAGATTTCATAAAGATCTTGCCCGGAAGAGTTGCAAGACTTGTACAATCTGTCAAGTTCAGTATGATGAGCTTACCGTGAAGCAGCAAAGACGGGTGAATTTCACGCAACCTTGTACATCCTTCAAGATACAACTTCTCTAAATTTGGGGCTCCAGTGAAATCTGGTATCTTTATCAGGCTCTGCGAATAGCTGACTTTCATGACTTTCAACATGTTTAAAGACTGTTGAAAACCAAAAGGAGCAAAAAGGATATTTCTTAATTCATTTACGGGCATAATAATAAAATTATTATCAACAAATTTTCACCCAAAAATTTTAAATCAGTGACAACAAAGTTGGCCTTACTTTGATTCCTTTCCACAATTCTTCAATGCGGCTGCATAACATTTTAAATTCAATTGTTTTATCCAATTGCAAATTTTGTGGCAAAGATTTCAAAGGATAATCATGCCAATCAAGTAACCGCAACTTGTTAGAGAGGCATTCAAGGCCTTCAGGAAGTTTCAGATGACAAATTTTGAGCAATCTTAGATTGGTCATCTTCGAAAATGCCTTAGCACTTGCACATAAATACACCTCATTTTCAGGAAGGTAACATTGATCAATTATTATTCCTTCAACTACTTCACTTCCCTGAAAATTTAAGCAAAAAATAATTGTATAAGTGGTTAAAACAATAACGTAAATGTGTTGAAAATTCATCAAAGATATAACTGGGTAAAAGAAATTAACCAGCACAACATGTTTTCCATTTAATAATTCACTTACTGTGTTTTTTGTCAACACATGGTGCACGTCTTCTTCCCTCCATATTCTGCTGCGTTTCCCAGGTTCTTCGGGGGATTGTCTCTGAACAATTTGATGTCCCAATTCTTGTAACAAATCATGCATCCACAATCTGTTGTCATCATCAACAGTTAATAGAGATTTTTCAATAAGAACTTCTATTCCAATGATTGGGGAAAAACCACATCCCTCCAGAATTTTTGCCACATAATCTATATCCCACCATTTAAAGAAACATGCAACATCGAGGAATATTTTCTTCTCTAAATCTTCTAGGCCGTCAAAACTTATTTGAAGTATGCTCATAATCTTATTTGGAGGATCTCTTTTTAGTCTTTCTAGGGTACTTCTCCATAGACCCATAGATCTACCATTCAGAAAGGAACCCAAAACTTTTAGAGCTAATGGAAGACCACCAGCATACTTAACAACACGTTCAGACAGCTCCCTATATTCTCCCACAGGGTGATGGGTTTGAAAAGCTTTCATACTGAAGAATTGAAGAGCTTCATCGTTATTCAGTAACTCAAGGTTATGAATATGCTCTTCATCCACTTCATGTGCCGCCAACAACTGTTTATCTCTCGTTGTTATTAGAATCCTGCTGCCTGGACCGAACCAATCACGCTTTCCAGCTAAACTTTGCAGTTGTTCAACATCAGCCACATCATCGATTATGAGAAGAACTTTTTTCTGTCGCAGCCTACTTCCAATTATGTTAATACCATCATAGACATTCCGTATGCTATAATCTGAAAGCTTTAGTAAATCGGAAAGGAGTTGCTTTTGTAAAGAGATTTCACTGCCTTCTTTTCCAGATTTTTCTCTAACATCGGCAAGAAAACTACTTCCATCAAACTCGTGAGACATCAAGTCATAAACAACTCTTGCAAGAGTTGTCTTTCCTAGACCTCCCATCCCCCATATCCCTACCATACGAACATCATTAAACTCTGTAGACATAAGAAACTTTAGTTTCTCCAAGCGTGATTCCATTCCTACTAGCTCCTTAAGAATCTCTGGTTTTGTATGAATTTTACTTGATATGACATTGACAATTTCCTCGATAAATTCTGACTCATTGCTGCAGATTGAAAACAACAAGACAAGATTGGTGTTGTTTAATTAAAGTTAGTATGATCGTAGTAACAAATCAATTCCATATTATGAATAAAATCCAAACTATGCAATATTCATTTCATGAAATTGAAGTCATACAATTAAGCAATATGTTATTATTACATCAGTCAAAAACAATTGGAATGAGAAATTCAAACCCAACCCAATAAAAATTGGATTGGACCGGGTTGCATTGTGATTTGAAGGTTCAAAATTTCTATATTATTTCCTTCTATAACAGGATGAATTAGTTAGCTAAATATGTAATGATATTGGTATCATCCGTATTGCGGTTATTGTCATTGTTATTATCGGTATTTAGCAATCTAGCTCAAGAGATAATTCATAGAAGGAAATCATATTAAAATAAACAGCAAATGACACAAACAGACCAGCTTGCTCCCAAGCAAGGACGGGGATAGATTAATACAGTAAATAAAATTGGACTAAAATTATAATCACAAGCTTAAATCATTATATTGAGATACCTAAGCTTGGGCAATAATCTAAGAATAAAGTTTTATTTTAGTTTATTTTTTCAGAACTGATAGCACAAAGCATCACAACATAAATATTTAGTCATCAAAAGTTCAAAAAACGATAATTCAACGTATCAACGTCCATATTTCTTTGTTTACAGGTATTAATTCATTTATAAATTTTAGATTATTCTCCTCGTGACTTGACTATCTTCAAATCACTCCCCTTTGAACGCCTCAATTACTCCATTTTTGTTCAAAAGATAAGGAAAAATGTGGTGAGTTGATGAAATTTTTTTGTACTCTTAACAAAAATGGAAGGTAAATTTAGGTTTTCAAAAGTAAATGGGTAATTTAAAAATAGTCAATTCATAAGAGGAAACCTTCTACTACACATCATATGATATACATATCTATTAAATAGAAGTTGTTTAATTGAAAACAGTGTTGAATGAATACTAAAATCTGTTTTGTAGTTACTAATCTTGCAAAACAAACAAAATTAATATTTGAGAAAAAGAATGATTACCTATCTTTCAATTCCCAGCCAGATATATCGGCCACCACTTTTAAAGCGCGTCTCCACTTTTGCACTTTTTCTATATTATCCCTGAAAAATTCTTCGTGTTTAGCAAAAGCTTCTCCAAAACTTGCTGTCTGTTTCCTCACCACAGTTGGTTCCACATCATAGAAAATAGGAAAAATTTGATCCTCTCTGCTTTTGCATTCAACAATCTTAGCAAGTTCAGCCAAGCACCAAGTGGAAGAAGCATAATTTTTTGAGAGAACAATAATCGAAATTCTTGATTCTTCAATTGCTTTAAGGAGATTTGGTGAAATGGATCCTCCTTTCTCAAGTTGTTTGTCATCCCTGAACACATAAATTCCTTTATTGTTCAAAGCAGTATAGAGATGACCTATGAACCTTTTCCGGGTGTCTTCTCCTCTAAAGCTTAAGAAGGTATCGTATTTCCCATGAGAGATAGTTTGGAAGCTCGTGGAAGCCATTATATTAATTTGTTCCTGAAAATTAGAATAAATCAAGTGAAATCCAGTGAACCTACAATACTATGCAAACAATAAGATTCATTCAAAATTATGGGCAGCACAAAAATGAAAATGTTATAGATTATATATAAATTCTACGTTTTTGAACCACCAAAACACTAACTCATTTGAATAGTGACTACAAACAATATTGTGTGAGCAGTATTGTATAAACAGTAATCCATAAACAATAATTTCAAGATTAATTAATTAGAAAAATTAATATGTCTATCATTTTAATTAATATGTCTATCATTTTAATTAGAAAAATTAATATGTCTTTCAGATGCTGATTGGAGAGTGTGTTTGCCGACTATTACTTAAGCAAATCTTAATTACAGCCTCAAAGAGAAGCAAATTAAAGAGTTGATACAATACAAATTAAATTAACATTCAAAGCTTTCTTTCAATTTTAATTCTTTCCTTTTCTAAACATCCAGGATGTGCAAATTAATTCTGCGGATACAAGAGAAATGTATAAAATAAAACTTACAGCTTTGAGTGTGTTGAAAGAAGCCACCTAATTGATCTGATCAACTCCAATGAAGTGTTTTGATTCAAAGGAAAAGAAGTTAATCAGGTTAATATGTTTCTTTAGGAAAGAAAAAATGCAATTTCCAGCTCCCCAGATTTATTTGTACGTATTCCAAAAGCAAGTCTTGGTCATCTCAGAAGGTAGGGGCCAAAAAGGCCAAAAAGGCGAAAGGAATCTAAAGGTTATACTTTAGATTAGAAGCATTAGGGAGTATTGAGGCCATGAATTTTCATAACGTCATATGCCAACTCATTTCCAAAGTTAAACATGGCCAAGTAGCAAATTTGCATATATTCTGGCAGCTCCTCCAGTACTGCCCCAGTTTCCCACCTGATTTTAGCGGAAATCCCATAAAACAAAAGGATAATATGTAAGATGATGGACAAACAAAGAAGTGGGATCATTGTCTCCATATGTGCGTGCGCGTGAGTGGTATTATCATTGTCTCCATATGTGCGCGCGCGTGAGTGGTATATATATATATATATATATATAGTAGTGTTCCAGTCAGGGATCCTTGACTTTAATAAAGTCAGGGATCCGGTAAAAGATAAAAAAAAAAAAACACAGACTCCAATGCACCGTTTTTTTGTCTTTTACATTCGACCACTTCGTATATGTCTTCCGAATAGGGATAGTAAAGCGAATGCAGAGGATTTTTTTTTTTTTTTTTTTTTTTTTTACAATTTGGAAAATTAAAGCGATTACACAGTTTCCAGCTCCTCAGTTGCGTTGCATATTCTAAAAGCAAGTCTTGGTCAAAAAGTGTCACTCCTCAATCTTTACCCCACACGATGAAAGTACCGTTCAATGAAGCTTCCTCTTAATGATTGAAATTACACGTCATCGCCACTCGGCCTTGTTAGAGTGCAATAATGTCTTCATCTGTTAAAGTTCTAATAATTTGTAATAATTAACTCACGATGAAGATGCAACCCTGAGGAATTCAGCTGCAATCAATTGCATCGGATTTGTGTAGATTTATCTTTAATATTAGTATTAAGCCATTGTCTATCAGCTTAAGCTTTCCGATTTCATATTGGCAAATGGGAGTGTAACACCCTAGGTGAATCCTACATCGGCAAAGTACAGGAGAGATGCTGGGTTTATAAGCGGTAATCCACACCTTAATTCACAAGACACGTTTTGGGGTGTATGGGCGCCCCAGAAATAAAACCGTGCGGGCATTGTTAGGGCTCAAAGTGGACAATATCTTGCCAGGTCTAGGTTGGGTCATGACATAAGAATATCGTGTGCCCACTCAGAACACCCCAAATCTAACACGTGCGGAGCACGCGATGAAGGAGATTACTTTCATATCAAAATTCTTACACAAAATCTCAAACTTAAATACCTCAAAATTTTAATCAAACAAAACCACAAATCCATGTGTGTATCACTAAATAGTCTCTCACAAGGACAAAAATATTCTAAAAGTCTCGAAACTCTCTAATTACAAGTTCATAAAATAAATAAAACGCAAAGGAAACATGAGTTCATCCTTCACTTATTCAACTACGAAAAATTAACTGAATCTCTAGCTCCAAAGATAAGCACACCTCTCAACAAGGTACTTAATCAACAAAAAGTAACCACGAGGGGTGAGCCGTCAACTCGGTAAGTAAAACCATTCCCAACACACTAGGTTTATCGAGTATCAAAAGTATTGCAAGCCCTCTTTTTATTAAAACATATATTATAATTCATAAATTTCATAAAACAACATATTATAATAAGATAACATAAATTCATAGTAATTCAGAATATCGAAGCATAGCCAATTATGAAAGCAAATCGTATAACACATATACAGAAAATAAAAGGTTAGCTCATGTCACATAGTGTCACCTATACTCCCGGTGACTCGGCCAGAAACAGAAACAGAATCAGAATCAGAATAACGTGTGCACACTCAAAATAGAAACCCAGTACTGGTCCAGAACATATATATATCGTATTGTACGATCAAAATCAAAATCCGAATCAGAATAACTATAGACAATGAGCCAAAACATTCAAATTAGTTTTTCATATGTAATGACTTGTACGTGGCACTTTGCACTATATGTGGCACTTCGTGACACTTCAGCCCTCGAGAGGTGGCCCCCGTACAATCATAAACAATTTAAATTGTATATGGGCACAAAGCATTCGTATCAAATTCATAAATGTCCATAACAATAATTTAGGCTTGTAAAATATTTTGTAGGCAAAATCATAAAGATAATCATGTAACAAAATAAATTACATATTCAAAAGCATTTATAATATTTTGTTAAAAAGAAGAAATAATTTTGAGTTACATAAACTAATTTTGTTATGAAAATCGATTAATATTTTAAGTAGTATAAAAACACTTATATTTATAATAATATCAAAATAATCATACATATCCAGTAGGAATGAAGTTACTTATGTTGATAAAATAACTGATCTAACACACTTCTGAGCCTTTAAGAGCCTCAAACACCTCAGACACCTTAAATAAATACAAGATATAACTATTAAACTTATTCTAAGAACCTGATTTTCTAATTCATACCCATACAAGTCTGATTCTCATAATTTTAACTCATAATCTAAAAATCAGAATGACATAATATTTTACAGAACTATTCTGGACATCCATGGGTATCTCATGTAAAATTTTCAAGAAGATCTTATGCCAAAAACATTTTCAAAACTATTTTTTCTTGACAAATTCGAAACTATTTTATAGTGCCTTAACTGACAAAGTAGGTTCCGAGATTTTTATAAAATCATAAATTAATAAGAAAATTTTGAAAAACTGTGAATACTAGACACATATTAATCTCTGTTTAAAATTTCAGAATTTTTTGAATTCATTTGATGGTACAAATAATTTTTTGAATCTGGTCATTCTGCTGGAATCGCAGTTTTCCAGTGCAACAGTGTCAGTTTTGAAAATCCATATAAAATTAAAAACGAACTCAAATCTCATGAAACAAAATTTATTCAATAAGCTCTACATGTTTAGTTTTCAGAAAGATAGGGTTCGCATTAAGAATCTTTCATAAAATATCTGTTTAATTTCGAGATATTCATGCTGTCTAGAATTGTCCAGTGTGTTTATTGCATCAAGGATTGATTAACAAGACTCAACAATAAATCCAAGTCCTAAACACAACTTATATACATCCTAAATCATGCATAATAGTCTATATCAATCTAAAATCATGTCAATAAAACCTTAAATAGAGCACAATGAAATCAAATAGAACATAGAGAGAGTAAAACTTAACCGTTAAAACTCTCTCTCTCCCCCCAAGCAAAAGTTTGAATCCTAAGGTATGAGTGAAGAATAATGAACAGCAGCAGAGAGAAATAAAAAGGACGCTGTGGATTTAGGGTTATGGGAGAGGGAAAAGTATAAATTTATAGGGAGTCTTAGGAAACCCTATTAATTTAAGAAAGGGTTAGTCTTTTCCAAAATTATCCCATAAATAATCCTTATTAATAAGGGTAATATTGTCTTTTAAAAATTCCCATTAACAAAATTTTCATAATTTAAAATTATAAATTTTTTTTTTTTTTGGGTGTTACAAGGAGCTTGCTGTAAGCTGATAACAATTAAAGGAAGTTAAGCTTTCCGATTTCATATTGGCAAATGGGAGCTTTCTGTGAGCTGATAACAATTAAAGGAAGTTAAACCGTTTCCTTCGAGCTTCCGTACTGTAGCTTCCACTTACCTTTGTTATTTGTTGTTTCTGTTCTGAGTTGAACCTTGTCGACTCCGTAATTTGTATGCTTATTGCTAGTAATCCTTGCACTGTGCTGCTAGTGTAATGTTGATTCCATCGCTGCTAGGAATTCCGCGAACAAATTTCACAAAAGGTTTGAACGAATTTCACAAATTTTCCAGAAACGTATGGGCCCCATATGTCTTTCATTTCTATTCCCTCTTCTATTTTAAGAAATAAACACTATGAATCATTTTTATTCTAAATTTCGATTCTTGAATCCCATGAATAAATACACTATTAATGTAGCTCATGAAAGTAACCAGAGTAGTAAAAAGCCGGTAAAGACAACTATTGGGAAAAAGAATTATACAAAACAAAGTGTTCAACGCAAGTAGGGGGTTGGGATTAGACTTACGTAAGAGTTTAAAAAATAATTAATTAAATGCTCTCACAATATGTAATACTTTTCTAAAATAGATTTGGGTTAAAATCTTGTCTTTGGTCTTAATTTCAATGTGGAAAAAAAAAACACTTTCAAAAGAAAAAAAAAATAATTTGAAATACATGAAGCAATTAGCTAGTTACACAAATCATAGACCTGTAAAAGGAGCAATTAGTTTGGACTCCCAGCAAGCTCTCGTCTCCTTTCTTATTTACATTTTTCCAAATAGAGAGAGAGAAATCTTCTGTACACTAATTTGTTAATAATGTAAATTACATAATGCTCCTTTTGTCTGACACAAGCTCTACGAGACAGAGCGACATATACTATTCGGGTTAAAAAATGAACAAGAATCTATAATCCAGATGAGACGACATTGTCGGTTACAAGAAATGAATGTTTGTCTATCATCCACTAATTATATACGACATGTCTGTTGTTTTGAAAGGAGGTTCGTATGACGAACACGTAATGTCGTCTACTAGAATAAGTTACGTTACGTTACGTACGTGTTCTTCAAGAGGACATAGCCTAGAAATAGCTGAATCTCAATCATCAAAGTGTTAAGGCGTTGTTTGACATTAAGATATTGTAGAAAAAAGTTGTAATTATAAAATAAAAATTAATAGTATATAATAAATATAATTTTTAAATAATAATTTTGATAAAACTCATACAAGTGAGAGATTAAATTAAATTAGTTTTCAAAGTACAGCAGATAGTATTTATTAAATACTTTAGTATTACAACTTTAAAATTATAATTGTCCAACCTTAATCCTAAGCAAAGCCTAAGAGAGGTCTTTGTGGGTGCGCGGGGGGGGGGGGGGGGGGGGGGTGGTGGGGGGGGGGGTGGGTGGGGTGGGAGAAGGGCACCAAGACTAATCATCAATTGATCTTTATCCAAGATTTTTCTTATTATATTATTTGAAGGTTCTTAAACATTCGCTCATCATAAGCAAGATAATTTGTAGTAGAATGAACTAGGTATGGTACTTGATTCCTCTAATTATCCTGGATTAAGCTCTCAATTCTCAAAAAAATAGGACAATTAAACTCGAACATATGCCTGCAAAAGACACTCTAACGCTTAAGTCAGTGTTTGGAGACTCTGAAAGCTAACTTAATTCTGAATTTTCTCTTGACTTGATTTTGCAAATTAGCCACAACATCATTTCTCGATCTTTCATCTCCTATTTATAGACTAAGAGATGAAAGATTGGGGGAGATAATACTTTTTAGATTTGAATCATTGTTATTCAGTCTCTTAATTTGATTTTGATACATAGTCAAATTCATTAACTATTTTTGTTTCTATTCGAGTTTTCAGCACATGGTTCTGTTAATAATCACATACGGTTGAGAAATGTACAATTTTTAAACAAGTACAGGAAATGCAAATTAATTCTGAAAATAAAAGAGAAACGTACAAGATAAAATGTACAGCTTATTGGAACTCCAGTGAAGTATTTGCTCAAAGGAAAGAAATAACCAAATCACGCAACTTCTAGCTCCGCATCCTCAGCTATGTTTGTATGTTTGTATTCCAAAAGCAAGTCTTAGTGAAAATTGACTTGCATAATTAATTATTCGTTATAAACTTCCACTTGTCATCATTGATTATTCAAAGAATTATTAAATAGCATAAAATAAATAGCCTACAAAAATGCCGTTCGGGCACCTTCCAGTAAATTGATTTTGAAATCGAAATATATAAGTACACTAATAATATATATTATACAAGCTTTGGTCAACAAGAGTCAGCTCAGCTAACCTAATTGATACTGGTTAGTTAGTGGCATCCGCGTTAGCAGCATGAGCTTCTGATTTTCCCGCCAAAACCAAACCTCCGAACTTAACGAATTTGAATCATTCTTCGACAATAACAGAGCAATTTGTGAGGCTTATAATTTATACTTGAATTTAGGAGATTATTAGAGAACCTGCTGTCAGACCTGAACTTGTGACCGAGCCAAAATTTGCTATGATTGAAATTTGCTATGATTTGATTTAACTTTTCCAGTTGTTAATTGCAGGACAGGTGAGAATCTGAGCCTGAGGTACCTCGATCAGTTCTGGTATTCATTGCTTGCTAACCTTATCAACATTCTTGTTCCATGAGTCCGAAAAACTCTGTTGAACTACACTGAAAGCAATTCACAAAGAAGTAATATAGTTTGCATATTATACAGTTACTTCAAATTATGAATTTACTTAACTGCTCTCTGTTTCAAAAAATTGAATTGTTCTGCTTTTTGCCCTGCTTCTTACAAGCTACTGGCCTATGTTATCTGCACCTAAACATTCACATATTGATTGTTTTCTTGGGAAACCATAGAGTTGAAGTAATAGATGCATCATCTGTCTGTTCAAGACATATGGTTCCTTCTTGGGCATTTTATCAAACATGTTCTGGACAGGGGAATAATACACGGTTCCTAACCAATTCCTCCCTATATCTAAATTATTGATCCCAGCATCAGTGCCTAACAAAGACGCTTCAACATTAACCGTTTATACTTGATACCGTTCAACAAGAGAAGAAAAGCTCTAATGCCTTAAAAACAAAAATAAATCCCAAATCCTGAGAAGAGTCGGTCAAGTTGTATTTAGTGTTATTAATATTTCAGACAAATTTTGTTAATATTAAGAACTATCGGACAGATTAATAATATATATTAATCTAAAATTTCCAAACAAAGTCCAGGAATTTATCAAGAAATTAAAAAATAATGAAAAAAGATTTGCTACTTATTCGTGTTCTTGATGATTGTCACTTCCACTGGCTTCTGCGCTGTCGTAGTCATCGGTAAGGTACAAGCTTCGCTCGGACGACGTTGTCGATCCTGCATCATCCAGGCAGCAACTTCCACTGGCTTCTGCCCTGTCTAAGTCATCGTTAAGGCTACGCGCAAAGGATGCTGATCCTGCACAATCGCGACCAAATTCGTTCAAATTCCAAACCGGATCGGTTGTTTGGTTGAACTTATCCCCTTGACGCACATAAATTGGATGGACACCACACCTCTTGAACTCCAATCCCGACGGCGAATCAAATGACACTTCACTAATATCTTCACTATTATTATAGTGAAGCAATAGATGGTCTGACAGAGCTTGACCGAATTGCTTTCTAAAACGAATGTAAACACTACTCGACCAGGTACCACCATGATGTTTATTGTCGATAAGCAGCTTGTGATATTTATAATAAGGAAGTGAATATTTGTGGACATGAAAAACACAGCACATAGCATATCCCACAAGCTTACTATTCTTATACGTCTTTGGAGGCGTGCTTATTGTTATTGAAGAACCCTCATTATTCTGATACTCGAACCACTCTGGGATTTCACTTCCAGGAACAACAATGCTACAACGTCGCCATGTCCCCTGCAGCCCCACAAAAAATATATATATACATATTAGAAAGCCATACCAATGCATAAGTTTTAGGCATAATGTCAGCAACAGGTGAGAGACAGTGTGAGAAACTGACAGAGTACTTGTTCGACAGTGACATATCCTGCAACCCCAAGGAAAAAAAAAATGGTAAGTAAATAAATAAAATAAAAAAGGCGTAACATATATTTGCATAACGTTTAGGCATAATGTTAGCACAGGTGAGAGTGAGAGACTGACCTCAAAATTTTTAATGTACTCTTTCAGCAGTGAAAGCGCCAAATCATAGTTGCCACGCAATTTGAAGCAGTCAATACAATTAATTCTTAAGTTCGGGCGTCGACACTCGTTTGGTAATGTCTCCAACGAAACACAACCCTGTAATGAAATGTATGCTGCTCTGGCCGGAAGTCGAGGCATAGTTTGAAGCATTTTACAATCCTCTAATTCAATGTTCCAAAGACTAGAAAGACGGCAAATGCTTGCCGGCAGCGAAACAAAACTGTTTCTACTCAAATATAACACTTTTAATGAGCATAAGTTGCCAATAGCACTTGGGATTGCTCCTTCCCCAAGATTACAGTCACTGATATCCAATTTCGTTAAACTACACAAACCTGACAGAGAAGACGGCAAACTCAAAGAACTTCTTGGCATCAAATTGATAGGGAAGCGTAGAAACCATGATGTAGATGATGATGATCCTTTGCACCCACGACAAGATAGTTCTTTAAGATTCTTCAGAAGAAAAATCGACGATGGAGGTTGCCTTATAGCTGTACCACTTATATCAAGTTCTTCCAAACTTTCTACTTGCCCAAGCGTCTCAGGCACATTCTCAAGTTTGGAGCAGCCAGCGAGATTCAGAGTTTTAAGAGATTTCAAACCATTTATACACCTGGGAAGTCTCACTAGACTTCTGCAGTCATCCAAACGAAGTTCCTGCAGACGCTCCATACCTCGTACAATGTCTGGAAATTTCTTCAATTTCGAGCAACCAGATAGAACAAGCGTTTCAAGAGATTCCATAAAAATCTTGCCTGGAAGAGTTGTAAGACTTGTGCAACCTTTCAAATTCAACAAAATCAACTTCTTGTGAAGCAGCAAAGACGGGTGAATTTCACGCAACCTTGTACATCCTTCAAGATCAAACTCCTCTTAAGTTTGGGACCGCTGTGAAGTCTGGTGTCTTAATCAGATTCTCTGAATGGCTGAGTTTCATGACTTTCAACATGTTTAAAGGCTGTTGAAGACAAAAGGGAGCTAAAATCATATTTCTTAATTCATATACTACTATAATAATAAAATTATTGTCAACAATTATTCACTGAAAAATATAAATTAGTGACAGGAAAAATAAAAAATTGATCTTACTTTGGCTCCCTCCCATAATTCTTCAATGCAGCTATAACCCATTTTAAACTCCACAACTTTATCCAATTGCAAATTTGATGGCAAAGATTTCAAAGGATATCCACGCCAATCAAGTAACCGCAACTTGTTAGAGAGGTATTCAAGGCCTTCAGGAAGTCGCAGATCACTGATTTTGAGCAATCTTAGGTTGGTCATCTTCGAAAATGCTTTAGGACCAGCAGCACTATAGTAAACCTTATTTTCAGGAAAGTTGCTATCAACTATTATTCCTTCCACTGCTTCATTTCCCTAAAAATTATAAGCAAAGGCTGAGTGAATTAAACAATAATGTAAAGAAGTTGAAAATTTTTCAGGTACATGACTGGGTAAAAGAAATTAACGAGCATCAGAATGTTTTCTATTTAACAATCCACTTACTGTGTTTTCTGTCAACACCTGGCTTACATCTTCTTCCCTCCATAATCTGCTGCGTTTCCCAGGTTCTTCGGGGGATTGTCTCTGCACAATTTGACGTCCCAATTCTTGTAACAAATCATGCATCTGCAGTGTGTTGCGACAATCAATAGCTAATAGAGACTTTTCAATAAGAACTTCTATTCCAATGATTGGGGAAAATCCACATCCCTCTAGAATTTTTGTTACATAATCTCTAGTCTTCTGTTTAAAGAAACATGCAATATCGAGAAATATTTTCTTCTCTAATTATTGTAGTCCGTCAAAACTTATTTGAAGTATACTCATAATCTCATTGGGAGGATCTACTTGTAGCCTTTCCAGGGTGCTTCTCCATTGATCCACGGATCTACCATTCAAAAAGGAACCCAAAACTTCGAGTGCTAATGGAAGACCACCGGCATACTGTAGAACACGTTCAGACAGCTGCACACATTCTTCCAGAGGCTTTTGGATTTTAAAAGCTTTCATGTTGAAAAGTTGAAGAGCATCATGGTAATTTAGTTCATTAGGTTTATATACTTTATCCATTCCATGTGTCTTTAGCGGATGTTCATCTCGTGATGTTATGATGATCCTGCTGCCTGGACCAAACCACTCACGCTTTCCAGCTAAATACTCTAATTGCTTTATGTTAACTACATCATCGATAACGAGAAGAACCTTTTTGTGTTGCAGCCTACTTGCTAAAATGTTGATGCCATCATCGACATTCCATATGCTAATATCTGAAAGCTTTAATAATTGGGAGAGGAGTTGCCTGTGAAAAGAGATTACACTACCTTCTTTTTCAGATTTCTCTCTAACATCGGCAAGAAAACTACTCCCTTCAAATTCATGAGAGATTGTGTCATAAACAACTCTTGCAAGAGTCGTCTTACCTAAACCTCCAATACCGCAAATCCCTATCATACGAACAGCATCATTAGGCCCTTCATCCATAAGAGACCTCAGTTCTTCCAACCGTGAATCTATTCCTACTAGCTTCTTAAGAATCTCTGACCTTACAGGAATTTTACTTGATATCGCCTTGACAATATCCCAAATAAATTCTGACTCATTCCTAAAGTGAAAGAACAAAGAAAGATCAGTGTGGTTAAATCACAGTGAGTCTGAATATGGTATTAAACAAATTCAGTAATAGACAAAACACAAAATATGCAATATTAATTGCATCAAATTGAAGTAACGTAAGCTGTTGTTACAGATGGCTAATCTTTAGGTGTGTTCATGCAAATATCTGCATCCATCTGTACCACTTTTGTTTGCAAATACTCGTATACGGAGCTATTATTTCAATTAGTACACGTCATATCATACACATATTGAATAAAAGTCGTTTAATTGAAAACAGTATGCCGATTAAAGCTATTTAAAATGATATACATAATAATAAGAATGGCTACCTGTACTCCTTCAATTCCCAGCCAGAGATATTAGCCACCTCTTCCAAAGCGTCTCTCCACTTTTTCACCTTTTCTAGATTCTCCCTAAAAGCTTGTTCATGTTGAGAAAAAGCTTCTCGAAAACTTCCAGTTTGTTTCCTTACCACAGTGGGTTCAACATCGTAGAAAATTGGAAATACCATCTGTTGATGATCACTTTTGTTCTTGCATTGAACAATCTTAACAAGTTCATCCAAGCACCAAGTGGAGGAAGCATAGTTTTGCGAGAAAACAATAATCGAAATTCTTGAATCTTCAATTTCCTTAAGGAGTCCAGGTGAAATGGAATCTCCTCTCCTGAGTTCTTTGTCATCCTTGAACACATAAATTCCTTTTCCATTCAAAGCAGCATAGAGATGACTTGAGAAGCTTTTACGGGTGTCTGCTCCTCTAAAGCTTAAGAAGGCATCATATGTCCGATGAGGCACATTTTGGATGCTCGAGGAAGCCATTATAATATTAATTTGTTACTGAAAATTAAGGAAAAAAAAGAAGAAAAAAGTGACTCCCTAGGAACAATACTATGCAAACAACATTCATCCAGAATTTTGGATTATCTGTCAAAGTTGTTTACACTAACTTAGGGAGTGTTCGGTGCACTACTTGTATCGCAGTACTATATTTTAGTGTAGTATGTACGATATTGTTTATTTAAATATTTTTATACTAATATTAGTATCAAAATTTATTATTTGACTAATAAAATTTAAAAATTTATTATTAAATAATACTTTATTATATTGCTTAAGCTTTATCGCGTAGCAATATTACATTAAGCATTTAAGCTTTAAGACAGCACCATGTTTAGTGTGATATATGCATGATCTTGTTTATCTAAATATTTTATAATATTATTTTATTAAATTTATTAGTTGAATTCATTATTAAAATAAAAAATTCATTAATGAAGTAGTACTATTTCTATTTAAGTAAATTATAAATCTGTTGAATAATAAAATTTAATTGATTAAAATTATTTTTACATAATAAAAGTAAAATAATAAAAATGATTTTATATCATAGAAGTAAAAGAGTACATAATAACTTATTAATATTTAATTTTATTATTTGATTTAAATATTTTATTTAAATTTAGGAAACATGACACCTACACCCCTCAAAGTTGGGGAAAATGGTCGTGTAGACCCCATGCTTTCAATAAAGGACAATAAGACCCTTTTTTGACTATGATACCCTTTAATTCTACTAACTCAAAAAAAAAATTGACTCCAATGTTTTATAATTAATATAAATATGATATTAAATAAATGTAACAATATTTATTAAAAATATTTGTAATAAATAGAATCATAGTATTAAAATGAATATATAAAAATAATTTTAATATTATTAATAAATGAAATTAATTTTTGTTAATTGTAAAATCTATTTGACCCAATGATTTATTTAAATTTTCTATAATAAATACAAGCATATTAGTAAATATAATAATTTACATTTTTAAAAATTATTTTAGATATTAAAATATTATGATATTATTAGTCTATTAGAAAAATTATACTATTTAAATTATATATGTATTTATTAAAAAACTTTAAAGTCAACATTTTTAGTTACTATTGACAAAGGTATTATAGTCAAAAGAGAATTTTGGGGTCCCTTATTGAAAAACTAGCCTCTACATAACCATTTTCCTAAATTTTTTGGCGTGTAAGTGTCATTTTTTCTCAAATTTATAACTAAAATTATATCTTATTATTGTAATAAATAATTAAATGATAAAATACAAATTTTGAAATAATTTTTGAATAATAATATTAAACATCGGATTGAATTAAAATTCTGTCATGATTTAATCTATGATTGGCGGTTAATAAATAATAAAAAAAAGAAATTCAATCATATACATACACTATCACTAAAAGACATATGCATTTTTAGGAGATGATTTTAATCCATTTTAATTATAAATATTTCTCATTTCATGCCCGAGGAATTTCAAATTTCATGGCATCTTTTCACCTAGGTCCCTCTCTGTATGTTGTTTTATAAAAGATTAATTTACAAGAACTTCATGTTAAAAGAAATTATTAGAGTTACATACATATCACCAGAAAAAAAAAATTAAAAATATTAAGGCTATAGCTAATCATGGAAACTACATATAAGCAGAGAAATTTTGAGAGAGAAACTGAAAATTTTCCATTTCCTTTCAACCACCTAATAAAAATGGACAAACATATAATAATTGTATTATTTTTTTCAGACATCCAAAGATTTCTTTCAATTTTATCATTATTTATTTTTTTTGTTTTTTTAAACATCAAGATATGCAAATTAATTATGAAAGTAAAAGAGAGAGACGTATAAGATAGAACTTACAGCTTTTGAGTGTATTGCAGGAAGCCACTTAAATGAACTCCGATGCAGTATCTGATTCAAAGAATTTAATCATGCAAATATATTTCTGGCTACTCACTCCGTTCTCTAGCTGCATTATTGAAATGTATTTCGATAAGCAAGTCTTGGTCAAAAACTGACCTTCTTAATAATTAATAAATATTGTCATTGTTTAATGATAAATTCCCTGGAAGCGGATGCTACACCCTGCACTTATCCCTCTTTCCTTATGTGATGCTACATTGATTTTTTAAGGTTTTAATTTTTTTCCCACTTCTGATATTGATTTCATTTGACATTATTATTATTATTATTATTATAACACTATTATTATAATAAGGACTTTATTTGTTTACTCTCCCCTCAAAGTAGTCTCTTCACCGCCAAGTTGCTAAGCAAGTGAATTGCATGCTTGACACGTCTTGAAAGTGTTTGGAGACATTCACCATGCTTCGCCGTTTCAACGATTCTAGTAGTGTTTTGGCATAATTGAAGATTGAGGTTGACAAATAATGACATCTAAGTCGTTTCTGTAAGCGGCTGTAACGACCCGCCTTGTATACTAATTTGCAATTGATTGCTTTTTGTCGTTTATATTAAAAAAAAGAAAAAAAAATCAAATGTGGGATTTGTTGGGTTTGAGCCAATAGGAATTTCCAAGGTTTAAAAAATAACGTACGGGTAGAACGATTGTCCGTCTACGTTAAAATTTAATAAAAAAATCACAACTTTTATTAATCAATTAATAATGCATTGGAATATAAAAACTGTGACATTAATGCATATCTTGGGAGTTGATGTAGACTACTGCATGCCAGTGGCGTAAATGGCGCGGAATCTGTAAATCTAACAACATAGATCAAATCAAACAAACATAATCGTTTGCCCTTTTGTTTCCTTTCCGGTAATAATTAACAAATATTCAGAGGCAGCTGGCTGGCAATGTTCTATTGGGCTGCCTCACCGGAGATGGGTGGGCTTTGCTTGTAAGCTTCTCTAATTATAGAAATGGCACTCGGCAAGGCTTAAATGACAAGTTAAGAAAAGAGAAGCTGCCCTCTTTTATGGAGCCTAAACTCATTATTAATCTTTCATTATCATATTGGCATGGAGTAAGAATTACGTACTTAAACAAATCTCCAATGATAAACTAAGCGAAGATTATCTGGCTTTTCAATTGATTACGCGTCTTCGCCACTCTGCCCGCTACCCATGTTGAAACCATTGGATTCCATTAAAATGGAATGGAATCCAACGGTTGATATTAATAATTAATTAAAAATAGTTAAAACTACCAGCAATCTATAGGAATGCTAAACCTTTATTAGTTAAATTTCAGCTGGGTCTTTAAAAGATGCCGGATCATTTTGGTAATATTATAATTTTTAAAATAATTATTATTAATTTTATTGTAGAAATAATTAGTCATAAAAATAATTAATTAAACATTTGATAGAATTTTTAAAAGTTCTGTGAATTTAAAAAATAGTCGTATATATTTAGTAGATTTTACTATTAAATTATAATAAGTTTGTAAATGACAAGAAAGTAAATGATTGAATTTGACATAATTTTAAATAAAATTTACTTACACATTTATAAATATGTATATAAAATATTTTTTATTGTGTATATATAATAATTGATAACTAAAGTAAATATTTTATATTATTAACTTTATTTTTTATTTTTTTATCTCAATATAATTGGTAATAATAATAATAATTTCTTTAAAATAATGAATTTATTTCTTAGTTAATAAAGATAATTCAATATAAACAGTATCAATAAATTTAAACAATTTATGGTAACGAAAATAAATATGCAAAATAAATGAACATCCACAATATAAAAATTTTTTAATGAGGAAACCTTTGATCCTCACGATTTAAGATAAAAATCTCGACGTGTTATTATGTTCACTTGTAGACGAAACAATTCACTATGAAAATAATGTGAATTTACAATGGATCAATAACACTTACAAAGCTTCACACTGTAAACATCTCGATTCCAAATTCTATTGTGTCAACCCTCACAGACTAAAACACCTTATCTAAAATACGTTTGAACGTTTTCCAATTGGATTTAGGTGGGCAGCCTCACTAAGACATAGGACTTGGGTTTAAGTCTCATGTAGCGTAGTCTCATAAACTTTATTTTGATGCTCTAAAGAATCTCTTGTCGTTCCTATCTGGGTTTCTTTGCAAATAACCTATTTGGGTTTCTTTGCAATATTTGCAGTGCATTTTATTCATTACGAAGATGCTTTTTTTTTTTTTTTTTTAATGCTATTGGTAAGCCTCTACGGGTGGACGATGCCTACTGTTGCTGTTAATCGACCCTCGATCGCTAGAGTTCTGATTGAGTATAATGTTTCACGACTGTTGTTGCCCAGACTTTGGATTGATGAGGTTGATAGCGGTTTTTGGCAAGATGTCGTTTTTTAGCTTGTTCATTTATAATGTGTCTCATGTAAGCATCTTAGACACTCTGTTGATATTTGTTTTGTCGCCAATCCTGGGCTCTGAAAGCCCCAACATCCTGTTGGTTGGGTCCAGGATATTGTTGCTTGTGATAAAGGCAAGATGCCTATGTCTAATGCTGTTGTGCATCCAAAGGGGGATGGTGAAGAGGTTCAACCATTGAGCCCTAGTGGTAGTGAGGGTGCTCTGGTAGATGCTCGACCGCCTGTTTATTAGGATACTGCAAAAGATGGGTTTGATCTGATTTCTATGCAAAGAGTTCAAATTGATGATGTTTTAAAGGATCTTGCTGCTTTGAGAGATGCTGCTAGATGCCCTAAGGTCCCTAACCCTCCTCCTTTTTTGGATGATCCGGGTGTTCAGAGGGCTTCCACCGATACTACTTTATTTTTCAGCTACGATAGAGGATATTCGCTTCATGGTTGTGGGCTGCAATCCTTATTCTAAAGACATCCCTTTTCAGTATGACGAGAAGTTTAGCTCTGTTGGGAATCATGTGGCTGATGAATATTTTTCATCTGAGCCTCAGTGTACTGGAGGGAGTGATCTTGACGACCTTAGTGTTATCGGGCCACATGCCTCCGATTCTAAGAAAAGTTTCACATTAGTTACCGGCCACAAGAATCGTAAGCAGTTCTCTAGGCAGTTGCATTAATTAATCCTATCTTCTATTGCTTTTGTTATTTTTCTAGTTGTTGGATGTATTTGTTCCCATGCTTGGAGGTTTTGATTTATCTTCCCCTCCATATGTATTTTCTTTTATTTTCTTAACCCCCATCTTAAGGTGGTTTTTATAATTTAAAAAAAAAAAATCCTCACAATCCTCACAATTTTTTCCTACGTGAATCAAGCATCAAAATTTGCTCATGAGATAAATTAAGAGTAAAATGATAATGAGTGTGAGAGAATCCGTCTTGGATTTAACACCTTCAAGCTCAAAGACCTTGCATCGACAAACTTGATGGAGCTAAAGGCAAGAGAATAAAATAAATGCTAATTTGATTCCTAATGTCTAAAAATAACATATAGGTTGCACTCACCAAAAATCCAATCTAAAACATTAGCTTCTAACCCTTAAGAAAAGTATTTCTGCAAAATCTAGGGTTTAAAAATAAATCTTAAGGACATAAACATAATAAGTCACTCTTTAAATTCTTTCCCAAAATAAAATTGCCCAAACTTCCGCGGTTGATCTCCACTTCAAAATTTTTTGGCCTTAACGCTTGTAACTGTAAGCTCGCTCGAAATCGACGGCCTGTAGAGCCTAAAATGGTGCTTTTACATTTTAAAAGAGATGAGGAAAATGGCCATTGGATCCACCAAATTGAATTAAATCAATGGTTTGAAGTAGTGGAGTACGTGGCAGCTTCAGAACCCTTGGACCACGTTCAAATATAATCAAAATAATGGTCCAGATTCAAAGTCAACCATCCTGTACCGTCACACAACGCGGATCAACGGCCAACAAGACACGTCACATACATGCTGCGGTCCATGCAAATGCGGGTCAATATCGGGTCCAATACGGCTCGAGCTGATCGATTAAAGAACACATATTCAGCGGACGGGTATATATATATTATATATATTGTATTGTAACTTCAAAATCAGAATTAAAATAACTACGAACAATAAGTTAAAATAGTTAAATTAATTTTTTAGATATAATGACTTATACGTGACACTTTACATTATATGTGGCATTTTGCGGCACTCTGGCCCTCGAGAGGTGGCCCCCTATATAGTTTCAAGAGGTGGCCTCTGTATAATCATAAATAATTTAAATTGTATATGGGCACAAAACATTCTTATTAAATTCATAAATGCTCATAATAATAATTTAAGCTTGTAAAATATTTTATAGGCAAAATCATACGAGATAATCATGTAACAAAATAAATTACATATTCAAAAGCATTTATAATATTTTCTTAAAAAAGAAATAATTTTGAAAACGTTGACATAAACTAATATTGTTATGAAAATCAATTAATCTTTTAAACAGTATAAAACACTTATATTTATAATAATATCAAAATAATCATACATATCTAGTACATTAGGAATGAAGTTGCTTACCTCAATCAAGGAATTCATCTAATACACTTCTAAGCCTCTAAAAGCCTCAAACACCTCTAATACCTTAAACAAATACAAGATATAACTATTAAGAACTTATTCTAAGAACTTGATTTTTTAATTCGTACCCGTACAAGTCTGATTCTTAGAATTTTAACTCTAAATGTAAAAAACAAAATGACATAATATTTTACAGAACTATTCTAGACATCCATGAATATTTCATGTAAAATTTTCAAGAAGATCCAATGCCAAAAACATTTTCAAAACTATTTTTTTCTTAACAAGTTCAAAACTGTTTCATAGTGCCTTAACTGAATAGAACTCTAAAATTTTTATAAAATCAAGAATTAATCAGAAAATTATGAAATTAATTAGAAAATTATGAAATTAAACTTGCAAATACTAGACACATATATCAATCTCTGTTTAAAATTTCAGGATTTTTCGAATTCATTTGGTACCACAAATAATTTTGTGAAGTTTTTCATTCGTTGAAGTCGTAATTTTACAATGTAGCAGTGTTTGTTTCGAAAATACATATAAAATTGAAAAAGAAGTCAAATCTTATGAAACAAAATTTATTTAATAAGCCCTACATATCTAGTTTTCAAAAAGATAAGGTTCTTCTTAAGAATCTTTCATAAAATATGTGTTTAATTTCGAGATATCCATGCTATCCAGAATTGTTCAGTGTGTTTATTGCATCAAGAATTGATTAACAAGACTTAACAATAAATCTAAGCTCTAAACATAACTTAAACGCATTCTCAATCATGCATAATGGTATGTGACAATCTAAAACCATGTTAATAAAAACCTTAATAGAGTGATATGAAAACTTATAAAAAATAGGGACAATAAAACTTATTGACCGTTAACATTCTCTCCTAAGTAAAGGGTTTGAATCTTAAGGTATGAGTAAAAGAGTAATGAGCAGAAGAGAAAATAAAAGAAAATGTTGTAGACTTAGGGTTATGGAAGAGAAAAAAGTATGAATTTATAGAGAGTTTTCAGAAATCCTATTAACTACGAAAAGAATAAATGTTTTCCACAATTACCCTCCATAAATCCTAATTATGGTTTTAACATCCTTATTAATAAGGATTATACTGCCGTATATGATTTCTAATAAAAATTTGAATTTCCACAGTTTAAAATCATGAAAATTGGCTTTAAACGTTACAAGTTGTAAATTATTATTCAAATTTTTTTATACAAGCACTGGTCAAGGGAGTCAACTTAGATAAAACTTAAATTTCCCGCCCAAACAAAAACTAACATAACGAATTTGAATCATCCTTCAATAATTTGATCATTTCTATATTTGTCAATGCATTATTGATTCTACGACGAGGCTCTAAAATCAAGTAAATGCTACAGTTGCATGCGATTGATGACTATATATCAGCAAATCCAAAAATTGTTGATAATATTACTTAAGGTTATGAATCCATCCGCAAGGCGGCTGTAAATAATCATATAGTCTGACGTCTGAACTTTTTATTTGATTAATACAGGATAAGAGCATATTCAAAAATCAATTTCTACTTAAAGGAAATTATTTGATTAATAAAGGATAGTGAATGTCCATATCACATATCATGATAAAATAAAGATCATGATTTGTGCCTATGAGATTATTATAGAACGAACCTGCTATCGTAAATGATGCAGTGACGAAACCGGAAGAAAAGACCACCTGAGATGTGAATTGCCATCATGGCTCTTGAGGCTTGAATCAGCTTATGGCAGGCAACTTAACAAGCTGATGTTGCTGTTGTGGATAGCTTGATGCCCTTATCAACATTCTTCTTCCATGAATCTGAATCTTTCTGTCCAACAACATCGATAGGAATGCACATAGAAGTAGTACAGTATTGCATGTTATAAAGGAAATTATTAATTTTGTAAAATTAAGTTATTCTGCTTTTGATAACTTTGTTACTGTCTCCACCGCACTCTATTCCACCAGTCAAAATCATTCTGCTTTTTGTCCCAATTCTAACAAGACAATCTAACTCCCAAGCTTTCAACCTTCCCCAAGGTCTCTGGCATTTTAAGTTTGGAGCAGCCAGAGAGATACAACATTCTAAGAGATCTCAAACCATTTATGGTACTTGGAAGACTCTTGAGATTTATGCAATCTTTCAAATTCAACAAGACATTGCCAGAAAGAAGTTGAATAGATGTTGGCAATCGCCTTATAGCAGTTCCTTCCAAATGAAGCTCCAAGAGCTGATCCCTGCTTGAAGTTTTCTCTGGGAAATCTCTGAATTTCAAAAGGCCAGAAAGATTCAAAGTTGATAGGTATTTTAGAGCACTTATGGTACTTAGACGCTCAAAATTTTTGCAGCCACTCAGAGTCAACTGAACAAGTCCAAATAGAAGTTCAATTGATAATGGCAGTTCTTTAATATCAGTTCCATCCGAAAGAACTTCCCACAATGTCTGGAAATTTCTTCAATTTCAAGCAACCAGAAAGAACAAGTGTCTTAAGAGATTTCATAAAGATCTTGCGTGGAAGAGTTGAAAGACTTGTACAACCTTTTAAATTCAACAAAATCAGCTTCTTTGAAGCAGAATAAATGAGTGAATCTCACGCAACCTTGTAAATCCTTCAGAAATCAGCTCCTCCAAATTTAGTACTACTGTGAAGTCTGATTGGTCATATTAGAAAGGCTTTAGCACTGACATGCATCTCTTTGTTGCAAAAGATCAAATATGATGACTTCAACTACATCAGTTTCCTAAACATCATAACAAAAAATAAGCAGGGAAAAAAATGAAAGAAAGAAAATATTGATAAAACTATGCAAAGAGTTAGCTAGTTAAATAAGTGATCATGATCCCAAAATTGCAAGTTTTCAACCTAACTAAACATTTACTGTGTTTCGTGATAATACATGGCATACATCTGCTTCCTCCCACAATCTACTGCAGTTTCCAGGCTCCTGAGGGGATTGCCTCCTAACAATTTGTCTACCCCATTTCTTGTAACAACTCATGCATCCCCAAACAGAAACATTTTCAATAAGACCAACAATTCTGATAATTGGGTCAAAATCAAAATATTTGAGAATTTTTTTTTTCACATAATCGCTATACTTCCCTTCATAGAAACATGCAATATTGAGAAATATTTTCTTCTCTGTTTCTTTTGAACCATCAAAACTTATTTGAAGTACATCAAGAATCTCATTTTCAGGATCTCTTTATAGCCATTGTAGTGCACTTTCCCATTCAGCTATAGTTTTACCAAACAAAAATGAGCCCAAAGCCAATGGAAGATCACCAGCATACTTTACAACACTTTGGGTGTTTAGCAAATGACGTTTCTCGTCTAGTCTACCTTAGGGGGGAAGAAAAAAATAAAACTAAACTAAACTAAAACTAAAATTAATCAAGAGTTGTAGACGCAAATATTTCTCAAAGACCAAAACTTTACCCGTACAAAAAATTATGAAACTTGATAATGTTTCTGTTTTGGAAATTAATGATTTTCTTCTTCATATTAATTCTGAAAATTCAAAAACAAAAATGAAAATAAAGAGAACCGCATAGCATAAACTTACGGCTTCGATAATGCTGCAAGCAGCACAGGAATTTTCTGAATAATAATTCCGACAGCAAACATTCTAAGTTCTATAATCAAATATGTTTTAAATATCAACTGCATGTCAACGATGAGGAATTCCAAGGTATCTTCTATTTAACAAAAACAAATAATAAGAATCAACCATTGTCAATTCTTATCAACAAAGTCTTCAAACTGACATTACGGTCCCTGTTGTGTTACCCAAAAAAAAAAAAAAAAAATTCAATGGTTGTCAATTCTTATTAACCAAGTCCTCCAACCAAAATTAAATATGGGGGTAGAGGAAAGAAAAATAAAAATCAAATGTTGAATCCTCTTGATTGTATCGTGGATAAATCTGATTTAGATCTGAGTCCCTATTTTAACACATTCATATTATCGAACACGTCCTAGGCATGAGAATTATACCGTAATTCCTCAACAACTCCTCTCTTAAACTTGGCCTGCAAATTCCATATAATCATTCCTTTGTCTATTGTTCGTTCCTCCTAAGCATTTGTCCACTAAAAATTATTTGTCTTTCTTCCTGAGCATTGTAGCCTCAATCCTTAGGTTCAATTATTTGAACCCATAAAAATTGACAGAGGAAATGACAAGGAAGAGTGTGAGCTCAATAACACTTTCTAACTCTTCACTCTACACTCACAAACGGACACATTAAAGATTGCCAATAAATCAGACCATGTGTTTATCTATAGCTGCTGCTAAGCGCTAACCAAGGTTTTTTTTAAAAGAAAATATAGCTTTCATTAGATTAAACTGAAAAGAGTGACAAAATACAAGGCGGGGAAGATCCCTGCCAGACAACTTGATGGTCATAAACTAGAGCTTCTTTTGCCAACACATGAGCTATAGTATTACATTCGCTTGGGACACGTTGGATTCTTGACTGACTCATCCTAGCTAATTTTTCTTGAATTGATGATATAGTCCAGAAAATTTCTATCTTGCTGCCTTTGTTGTTCTGAATTAGATCGACCACTTCTTGTGAATCATATTCCAAAATTAATGGAGAATAGCCTGCACTTTGAGCAATTTGGATTCCCAATTTTACAGCGTCAGCTTCCATGAAAGCAACACTGTGTTGGAATACTTCCTTCTGAACTGCAGCTGCCACCACATTGCCATTTGAGTCTGCTACTACTACACCCAAACCTGAAACCTGATCTTTAATCTTTATAGATGCATCAACATTAACTTTAAACCAATCTTGAGAGAGAGGGGGGGGGGGCTCCATGTCTGCTGCCTTCTAACTTGCTGATTTTTGTATTTTTGAGTGTCTGGTAATTTAATTCTTCGATGGCAGCTGATAATTGCGAATCTTCCTTCTGTCCCTCAAAGATGAGAAGATTTCTTGAATACCAGATAGCCCAACATAGGGCAACTATCAGCTCCAGCGTTTTGCTTCTTTTTTTACCCATTTCTAGTAAGACACTCCAACATATCTTGGCGATTGAGCAGCTTCATTTCTTCTGCAAAAACTGTATTCTTCCAAACTTTTTGCACAGCCTTGCATTCCATAAGAGCATGAAATGCGTCTTCACTTTTCAGGCCACATCTGTTGCAAATAGGATTTGGAAGAACCTTTCTTTTCAGAGATTTTCAGCTGTAGGAAGAAGATTCCTCGCTGCCCTCCACATGAACACCTTAACTTTTTTCGGAATTTCTACAGTCCATATAACTCCCCAATGGCTTTGAGAAGCATTTGAAATACTAGGATTGTCTGGAAACTTTAGCTTCATGGTTAACTGATACCCACTCTTGACTGAATACATTCCGTGTTTGTCATAATGCCACATGTACTGATCTGGTTGGGGGGTTCTTGGCAATGGAATCTTCAGGATGCTGTCCGCATCTTCCTTCATAAAGTGCTGTATGATCTCTCTTTCTTTCCAGCTCTATCAGATCAGATACCAGTGCATACTGATCTATTGTTTGAGGTGAGAAAGGTTTGAAAGTTTCTGGTCTTGGCAACCAGTTGCTTTTGTATATGTAGACCCGATTTCCAGTACCAATTCTCCACCTGAGCCCTTTCTTGAGGATTTGTCTACCCCATAAATTGCTTCTCCACACAAATGATGGATTTGATCCTAGCTTTGCCTCCATGAACTCCACATGCTTAAAATATTTCGCTTTTAGCACTCTAGCCATTAGAGATTCTGGGTATTGAATAATTTGCCACTCCTGCTTTGCAACTAAGGCCTGATTAAAGCTAGAAAAATCTCTGAAGCCTAAGCTTCCTCTTCTCTTTGCATGACGTAGCTGTTCCCATTTGGTCCAGTGTATGCTTCTATGATCTATCTTTGAACTCCACCAAAATCTCGCAACAGCTTTTTGGATATCTTCACTGAGACATAAAGGGATCTTGAAAACACTAATTGCGTAAGTTAGGACCGCTTGTGCCACTGCCTTGATGAGGATTTCCTTCCCCCCGCTTGAAAAAAATTTATTCTGCCAACTTGATAACTTATTTAACACTCTTAATTTGATGTCATTGAAGAAGTTAACTTCCCCCCCCCCCCACCATAGATGGTAGTCCCAAGTACTTCTCATGTTTCGAAACTACATTAAGTTGAAAGATTCTTTTGATTGTGTCTACCAGGGCCAACTTGCACATTTCCACTGAAAAACATGGAGGATTTATCGTAATTGAAAATCTATCCTGATGCGGAAGCATAACAGTAAAAAATGTTCTTCAGGTTCTTGCAGCCTTCACTTGATGCTTTTGTAAACACCAGACTGTCGTCGGCAAATAATAAATGGGTGATTGAGATGCTGTTGCTGAGCTTCAGCCAATAAATGACCTTGTTTTTCTCTGCTTGCACAAGAAGATTAGAGAAAGCTTCTGCACACAAAAGAAACAAGTATGGAGATAATGGGCAGCCTTGTCTTAAACCCCGTTGGGGTTGAATTTAGCCTTTTGGAGCCCCATTTATTAGTACTGAAAAAGTTGCAGTAGTGATACATTTCATGGTCAATTCAATCCAGTTGGAAGAGAATGCCATTTTCTGCATAGTGTGCTTCAGAAAACTCCACTCCACTCTGTCATAAGCCTTGCTAATGTCTAATTTAAGGGCTACCAATCCATTTTTCTTTCCCCTATTTTGCCTTATCTTATTTAGACATTCATACCCAATGATTATGTTGTCTGTAATAAGCCTATTAGGAATGAAAGCGCTTTGATTTGGGGATATGATGTCATGGAGAATGTGTTTGAGCCAATTAGCCATTGTTTTTGCAATAATTCTATAAATAACATTAAGCTTATAGGTCTAAATTAAACAACTTCTCTAGGGCTTTTTCACTTTTGGGATTAAGGCAATAAATGTATGGTTGAGAGGTGCTAGATTACCTTTCTCATTGAGGACATGCAGGCATGTGGTCAGCACTCCTTTCTTCACTGAATTCCAATGCTTTTGGAAAAAAGCGGCTGGGAAACCATCTGGACTAGGGGCTTTGGTTGGGCACATTTGAGCCAGTGCTTCCATGATTTCTCCTTCTGTAAAAGGAGCTTCTAGGTGGCTGTTCATGTCTCCGGTGACTTTCACAGGCATGTCTGCAAGTGCTGCATCCATCTGATTATTGGAGGGATTCATTGAGGTAAAGAGCTTTGTAAAGTGCTCGCAGAATAATCTTTCTACATTGCTTGCATCTTCTGTCCATTTCCCGTCCTCATCTAGTATTCCTCATATTTTGTTTTTCCTCTTCCTTGCCGATGCTTTTTCACGGAAAAACTTAGTGTTTTTGTCCCCTTCTTTTAGCCAATCCACTCTCGATATTTGTTTCCAAAAAAATTCCTCATCCAGTAGGATGCTATCAATCTGTTGTTCCGTCTTCTTTATCTCATCTCCACTTTCATAATGGCTGAAATCCTGTCGGATGGATTGCAATTTATGCTTGAGCTGTTTTAGCTTTCTTCCTCTCCCTCCAAATTCCTTGTTGCTCCATAGCTTCAACTTAGCCAACGAATTCTTTGATGTTTTCTTGAATAATTCCATTGGATTTTCTCTATTCCATCTACCTTCATCCTTCCATTCTTGCTGGATTATTTCTCTACATTTTTCATAAGAGCTCCACATATCTTCATAGTGGACTCTATGAAAAGTTCTTCTTTTGTATCTCTGCCCTTTACAGTTTTCCACCACTTCCATCACTATTGGATTGTGATCAGAACTCCAGGTGACTTCATTTTGGGCTGCTACTTCCTTAAACAGACTGCTCCACCCCCTATTGCATAGAAACCTATCGAGCCTTTCTTCAATGATTGCTGGACCATATCTTCTATTCGACCAGGTAAAAGGGTAGCCTCTCCATCCTAAATCCATTAATCCACAATCTTGGATTGCTTCTCTAAACTCCACCACCATTTTTACTCTTCTCTCGTTCCCACCGATTTTTTCATTCAATTGCAAGATTTCGTTAAAATCACCAAAACACAGCCATGGTAAAGATGACAAACCTGCTAGTCTTCGCATGAGAGTCCTAGTATGTTGCTTTTCTTCTGATTCTGGATGCCCATAAATGCCAGTGCATCTCCAAGTCTTTCCATTTCCGTTGTGAACCACCGCGTCAATGTGATGCTTGCTGTAAGATTGAATGTCCACTTCCACTTCAAATGTCCATAACATTGCCAACCCACCTCCCAGACCATTTCTGCTAACTGCAAAGCAGTTATCGAACTTGAGTTTTTTCCCTCTATCTTGCATTTGCTTATATGTCATTTTCATCTCACAAAAGAAAACAATCTGAGGTTTGTGCTCCTGGAGAAGTTTTAGAGCTTCACGAAACGTTCGGTCCTTCTCCAAGCCCCGAACGTTCCAACTTAACACTTTCATGGCTCTCGGCGGTGCTGGATTCCAGCCACCGCCCATTGATTATCCAAAATTGATGATGCTTCGTCCATTGCCTCATCCTCCCCTGTTTCTTTCCTCAGATTGAACACTGTTTTGGGTGGATTTTGATCTGGTTTCACTGTCTCTACCTTATGTGGGCTGTCTCCTTTAAACCGCTTTGCTTGAGGGCTTCCCATTTTGCCTCACTAGCCGGCCTTTTAGTTCTGATAGGCTCTTTATTAAATTCCAATTTCCCCACTACACTTCGGGCCTTCCAGTTCCATTTGCGTTTGTTGGCATTCATTTTCCCCCCATTCAGCCCATTCTCAACTTCTTCTTTCGGCTTCGCATGCTCGAGGTCCAGCCCATCATTTTTCTGTGCACTCCCACTTTTTCCCGCTCCTTTAATCTCCAAATTAGTTGGCTTTTCCATCATTTGACTCAAATATTCCACTTCCCTCCTTTTGTTGCCCTCCACTTCATTTCCCTCTTTAGCTTCCATTTTTTCAGAGGCTGTGACATCATTAGCTGGTTTCTGAAGCTTGAGACAGCTAATATCTAGCTTTTTGGGTTTTGCAGCTACTTGCATTAAATGAGAATCAACCACCATTGCTTCGTGACTTTTTCCACTTGGACTATCGCCTAGACCCGTATATATTTGAATTCGGGTCGGGTTTCCCGAATTATCTGCCCTGTGCTGCTTTGGTCTTGCCTCTGTTGGCTTTGTTGCTAGCTCGATGTGAACAGGACTTTTAGTATGATTTTCGCTAATCTTCGGACTCCATTGCACCTTTTCTTTGTCTTGCTTCAACTTCTCCCCTGGTGTAAGAGCTTTGAGCCAAGGCCCATACTCTAGCTGGTCTTTTGGTTGTGATTTGTATTGAACACACTCTCTGAATTGGTGTCCAATACATCCACAGCAGAAACAAAAATCCGGTAGTTTTTCATAGGCAATCAGCATAGGGATGTCATTTGTGCTTGTCTCTTCGTCATCCCCATCCACACCATTATCTTCATCCTCTCCACTTTCTTCCGCTTCCTCTTCCTGCTCTTCTTTCTGCTTCAGTAATAAAATTTGTTTAGGGGCTTTGTAATATCCACCTCGATTCTGAATCTAGCAACGTTTCCCAGACATTCCCCTGTTGCATCAGTAGCCACCTCCTCCACCTTTCCTATTACTTCACCCAATTCCGCAAGTGTCTCTTTATCCATGCACATAATCGGTACATTAAGGATTTGTACCCAAAAGGTTGCATATCTGAATTCCTGTTTTTTAACATCTCTAATTCCAGATGGCTCTTGAGGACAGTGAGCGCTCTATTAAAGTGCCATGGGCCCCCAGCTAAAATTCTTCTCTTGCCAGCTTCAGCAGCAAATTTAAACATAAATACGTTGTCTCCCAGGCTCTCAATCTTCATTTCTTGGACTGGTCTCCAAACCTGCTGCATCGCTATTTTCAAGCCCTCTCTGCTTACTCCTCTTGTATGAAACACTTTGCCCACCAAACTCCCCGCTACAATTTTTCCTCCCTTTTCTTTCATTTTGCTTTGAAAAGAGACTCTTACTTCTGCTGCTTCACTCAATTTAATAGCTCTGTACCTTCTGATCAATTCTTCTGTATCCATTTCGCTTGTTTTTCCTTGACACCGATTACTACTATAATGAAGGTTGGTTGGAATAGTTACGAATGGTGTAATGAAATTCACACCACTGCCAATATAACTAATGAATAAGGATCTGAAAGAGTTATTTATTATTACTTAGATGACTTTACAGCCACTTCGGAGCGATTCAATGAGTCCTTCTGACCCAAGTGTCCACACTCATTCTATTGTGTTTTCAGAGAAAACCCATAGAAGAGAGAGAAGGGCGCAAGATCAAACTCCCACTAAGCGCTAACCAAGGTTAACAAACTTGGACACCAATCTACTAATAATATATTTATATTTATTTTTAAAATATAATATCAATTTTGGGGTTACCATAGCCACCAGCATAATAGTAATTGAAAAAAAAAAAAGGCAAAATGAAATAAGCATGTCGAAGTTAAGTCAATTATTATATGATTATTTAAGTTTTTTTTTATATATACTGATATATTATAATTACAGGGACTTTCTTCTAATAATTTTAGTACGGCACAGTCTCAGGGTCGACCTTCACTTGATATTAAAAGGAGATCGATTCTACTTTAAATACAGAGAGATAGATAAATCTCCACTAAGAGGGAAACCCATGTGCTCAAGTTCCTAAGTGCATGGGTTGTCAATGGATTACGAACTCATTATATGATCACTTAAGTTTATTATTGAGTGATTAGAAACACTTAATACATCCCATCATCCGAAGAAAAAAAAAAACTAGTTGATCGATAAATATATAAGACAAACACTGAAGCGAAGCAATGTTGGAATACAAAACTGCCAGAAAACGTAGCGTGTTGTATGCACTGAAAGATAATCAAAATTTACTTTGGATTCCAATTAAGTTTGTTTCAAAGAAATCAATGAGAGGATTTCATGTTTTCTAATTAATTCCTCCACTTTTGCTTGTCGACAGCAAGTCTACTCAAAAGCTTGTGCAAAAGATAATTATAAAGAGTGACTGTGGTTTATGGTGGAGAATGGAATCAAAGACATAATCAAAGGTAGCAAAATGTGATGGGACGAGAGATTATGAACCCGTGCGGCACTCCCGTATCCCATACTACGAGAGTAAGCCTAATGAAAGTAGCACAATATTGACTGGTTTCGTCCTGTCTTAGGCTCATCAAGAGAATGGCTCTAATTCCCAACCAGTGTGTGTAGGGCTGGCCTAACCCCTCTTCAACGTTAAGTCCTTGACTAGCGACAACCTTCCCAAACTCAATCAGGTCGACCTGCCTTAACTACAAAGAATCTAGGACCACTGTATTCCCCCACACGCGCTGCTGAAGCACATCTCCTACAATCAGCACCACCATATCGATACTAGCATATCTTGGGCGTCACGATTGCAATTCGTGACAAAAAGCTTTGGTAATCTAAACACCCAAACTTTTCTTCCAAAGTATAGTTAAATAATAATAATTTAGACTATTTAATGAAACAAAAAGTATTTATGCAAATAAGATTCATGGAATAACCAACCTCTCCTCTATTGTATTTTGTCTCTCTGTCTCTTCTTCTTGTTCTTTAGTAGATGACACAACATTTCATGTTGTTTATTCAATTTGCTGTTGGAGCATCTTCCAGAAAAGTATATATGAAACAGAAATGTAAACACAGGTAATATTATACTGATGAATTATTTATATGTACAGTAAATACTAAGCAACAACGATGATACTAAGTAAACAATACTTTTTATGGTAGGCTAGCTATTTGATCAAATGAGAAAACCCTCTAAAACATTGTTGCTGTTGGAGCATCTTCCACGAAATTATGTACGAAAAATGTAAGCATAGTAGTAATATAATATTATATATGTTAATAGTTTTTTGGTTCGAGATCTTAAAGTGCGGAAAAAGTCAAGAAAAATTTTAAAACTTTTAAAAGCTTAAAACTTAAAGTATTTAAACCGCATGATTTATATTTTTTTGAGATTTTCTGCACTTTAAAATTTCATATTGGAACATTTCTCTCTCTCTCTCTATATATACATATATATATATAAAATCCTCTTAACACTGTTTGCTCAATAAACACATTTAAAAACCTTTTAAGCCACAATCTTACTCCATACATCTCAAACCCCCCCCCCCCCCCCCAAAAAAAAAAAAAACAAAATACATATTAATTATTCATGTCATTTTCTTCGGTAAATTAATTTACTTTGTATGTTTGGAGAAACACATATTTAACAATCGTATGAACTGGTTTTTTTCCTCTAGATTTAATTTAAATAGTCTAATAAGGGGATAATCTCATCGAGCATGAATGCAATTCTGATTCATGGAAGGTAGCAACTTTGGAGATAATCTTTACTTTTGATCCAAGAATCTTTGATCCAAAAAAGGATCACAGCATATTCAAAGAGCAATTAATTTCTATTTAGATTTATAGTAGTCATGCGAAATAGAGAGACCTCGTTATACTGAAATGTGTGTGGCACTGTGGCAGAAGTAAACAAAGCATACAAGCACGATAAAATTAAGATCAAGATATGTGCGTATGAGGTTATTGTGCAGACTTTTGAGGGGTGTCAAAAGCTTGACTCTTCTTGATTATGGATTACAAGCTGCTCAGAACTCAGAATCATAGAATTGAATGGATGTCGAGCACGCTTGTGGAAAGAGTAGCACCCTTTTATCATCGATCTTTAAAAAACCACACTACAAATAAAATAATATTTTTTTCCTCGCAAATTACTTGTATTTATAATCAACCCATTTTTTTTCTTTATCATTCATGACTTCCTATCTATCCAATATAAATTTGGTTATATTTAAAACATTATATTATTATTTTCCTAATTCTTATTGATTGAACATTTTTTTAACTTAAGAATACTTTCAAATTATAATTTAAAGTATTTGTAATTTAAGTTAATATTTTACATTCAAAAATTCATTACTGATAATTCGTGTATAGGATAGAATATAAATTGACGACAATGTTAAAGAAAAAAAAAGTGAAACAATGTATTAAAAAAAATGATGTTTGTGGAATTAAAAGTAAGAATAATTGAAAAAAAAGAAGTTTTATCAGAATATTAGAGGGCCGCCAATAGTCCAACTCATACATAGAAAGAATCAACAAGAAAATAATAAAAGACATTTTTGAAATTAACTCACGCATTCATTGAAACTCAAACCTAGGCTCAGGCCCAGACTCAAGCCCTATCTCAGAAAAGATTAGCAGTGAAGCTAGACCTCAACTCAGATAAGACAATAATATTAAAAATTGGATGAGTGATTAAAAAAGGGACATTTTTTGGAATTAAAAGCAAGAATATCTAGAAAAATAATAATAATAAAAAGGTTTTCTAAAAAGATTAGAAACCAACATAAAAACAATCAACAACACGGCTCAACAAAAGTTAGAAAACCCAAATTAAATAAGCACAGTTAAAGTCAGAAAATCTAAATTAAATAAGCACAGTTAAGTTCAACGAAATCATGAAGGCCCAAAAGAGTTCAAACATCAAAATAAAAGGGATAAGAATCACAAATATTCGTACCGACGACCATGAAGAATAATTTTTTTGCCAAAAATCTTTTTGGTCAAATAAGTGATATGATCATTAATATAAGATATGATCCTTGTACAGAAAAATATAAGATATGATCATTATATATAAACGATAATTTTACTTCATCAAACTACATTTGTCATTCAATTTCATCTTTCTCCATAAATTGTTGTAACTGTACAGTTTCTTTAATTCGCAGCCTTTTGTCAGACTTGAATATTGTTGTGATTTTTAATGTTTACTCAGAAGGCGCTAGTGTTATTCTAAGGAAAATCCATGCAAATTCAGTAAGAATCTCAACAAGCGAAAATCCATATCAGCTTCCAAGTGCTATATAATTTAGAATAAGCTTATTTGGCCTACTCAACTAGAACAACCGAAGCAATATGCCAAAATATTGCTATGAAAACTCGCACGTGTGATAATGGATACAAAATGAGAGAATATTGCAATGAAACAGAGATACAAGCAAGAATACAAAACAGGGGATTAATTTTCCATCTTTCTTTAACTTTTAACTCATGAGAAATCACAAAATTCAATGCTTCGATTATTAGTCGACCAACACATTCTGATTCTGACCAACTTTTTGATCCAAATCGGGCATTTCTAGTAATCTAACATGAAAATAAATTGCTACTGTAGATTTAAACAAATAAAAAGTAAGGATATACCATATGCAAATTTAAAGAACATAAATTGAAATTGGGATGCATGCTTACACTGTTACACTAGGCTTTGGCCATCATTTGAGTTGTCTAAATCTTTTAGGTTGTGGTTCCTCTTCGTCATCACAGCAGCCACTTCCACTGGCTTCAGCTGCCCCAACATATTCTGCAAGGCTTCGCTTTGATGTTGTGGCTACTTCCATATTTGATCCAACAAAATCGTGATGGAATTCATTCAGATTATAAGAAGTAAAGCGAGTCCATTGCTTTGTTGTTTCGTCCAACTCCTCAACCTCGTGCATATAAACTGGATGGAAGCCACACCTCTTTACCTCCAATCCAGGATGTGAGAAGGATTCAAACGACAACTTAATAAGATGAGATTCAAAAGGCCAATTAGTATCATAGCAGCGTTGACGAGACAAAAAGCGTAGCCAAAGATGGTCTGACGACCCACTTTGGAATTTCACTTCCTGGAACACCAATGCTGAAATCTTTTAATGGATCTGACACTGCCTGCAACCAAGAAGTAAAAATGAACAAGTCCATACCATTGCTTAATTGTCAGGCACAATATTGGCATCGCCGGAAGATACGGAAGGAGCGACTGACCTCAAGGTACTCTCGCAGCATTAAAATTGCCAAACCGCTGTTTCCAGGTAATTTCAAGCTGTCTACACAAATAATTGATGTGAAGTTGGACTTGCATAGTTTTAATGCACCTAATAATGTCACCAACGAAGAACAACCATTCACTCTAACTTGTCTTATGTTGGGTGGAAGTTGTGGCAGAGATTGAAGCCTTTTACAATCTTCCAACTCTAGTCTTTTAAGATTAAAAAGACCGGTAATGCTTGCTGGCAGTGTAAGAAAATTGTTTTTTTACTCAGATACAACTCTTCTAATGAGCATAGGTTGCCAATATCACTCGGAATGCCTCCTTCCCCTAGATTACAGTCACTTAGATCCAGTTTTCTTAAAGAGAACAAACCCGACAGAGAAGGCAGCCTCAAAGCCCACAGATCTGAACTCTTTCGCATCAAATTGATGGGGAAGGGCAGACACCATGATGTAGATGATAATGGTCCACTGCACCGACGCAAAGATAATGCTTTAAGATTCTTCATAAGAAAAATGGAGTATACAGGTCGTCTTATAGCTGTTCTGCTTATGTCAAGTTCTTCCAAACTTTCTAGTTGCCCAAGCGTTTCTGGCACATTTTCAAGTTTGAAGCAGCCCGAGAGACTCAAAGTTTTGAGGAATTTTAAACCATTTATACTGCTGGGGAGTCTCGCCAGATTTTTGCAGTCATTCAAATTCAACAATTCAAGTCCAGGCAAAAGTTCAATAGATTTTTGCAGTCATCAGCGAAAATGCTTTAGCACTTAAATGCACCTCATTTTCAGGAAAGAAATAATCATCAGTTATTATTCCTTCAACCACTTCACTTCCCTGAAAATATAAGCAAATAAGACAATAATTTGAAAAGTCATCTGGGTAAAAGAAATTAACGGGCACAACATGTTTTCCATTTAATAATTCACTTACGGTATTTTTTGTCAGTACATGGCGCAATTCTTCTTGCCTCCATAATCTGCTGCGTTTCCCAGGTTCTTCAGCGGCTTGTCTCTGAACAATTCGATATCCCAATTCTTGTAACATATCATGCATCTGCAGTTTGTTGTAACCATCAACAGTTAATAGAGACTTTTCAATAAGAACTTCTATTCCAATGACCGGGGAAAAACCACATCCCTCTAGAATTTTTGCCACGTAATCTCTGTCCCACCATTTAAAGAAACATGCAACGTCGAGAAATATTTCCTTCTCCGAATCTTGTAGTTCATCAAAACTTATTCGAAGTATACTCATAATCTTATTTGAAGGATCTATTTTTAGTCTTTCTAAGGCACTTCTCCATAGATCCGCAGGTCTACCAATTAGAAAGGATCCCAAAACTTTTAGAGCTAATGGAAGACCACCAGCATACATCAAAACATGTTCAGACAGCTCCACATATTCTCCCACAGGCTGATGGTTTTTAAAAGCCTTCATACTGAAGAGTTGAAGAGCTTCATCGTTATTCAGTACATCAAGGTTAAGAATATGCTCTTCATCCACTTCATGTGCCGCCAACAACTGTTTATCTCTCGTTGTTATTAGAATCCTGCTGCCTGGACCAAACCAATCAAACTTTCCAGCTAAACTTTGTAGTTGGTCAACATCAGCCACATCATCGATTATGAGAAGAACTTTTTTCCGTCGCAGCCTACTTCCAATTATGTTAATACCATCGTAGACATTCCGTATGCTATATCCTGAAAGCTTCAGTAAATCGGAAAGGAGTTGCTTTTGTAAAGAGATTACACTGCCTTCTTTTTCAGATCTTTCTCTAACATTGGCAAGAAAACTACTCCCATCAAACTCGTGAGACATCAAGTCATAAACAACTCTTGCAAGAGTTGTCTTTCCTAGACCTCCCATACCCCAGATCCCTATCATACGAACAACATTAGACCCTGTACCCATAAGAAACCTCAGTTTCTTCAAGCGTGAATCGATTCCTACTAGCTCCTTAAGAGTATCCGGTTCTGTATGAAATTTTCTTGATATCACATTGACAATTTCCTCAATAAATTCCGACTCATTTCTGCAGATTGAAAGCAACCAAAAAAGATTGGCGTGGTTAAATTAAAGTTAGTGTAAACGTAGTAGCAAATCAATTTCATATTATGCATAAAATCCAAACTTTGCAATATTCATTTCATCAAATTGAAGTCATATAATTAAGTAACCTGATACAGTTAAGTCAGAAACAGTTGGAATCAGAAAATTCAAACCCGACCCAATAAAATTGGTCTGGATTAGGTTGCATTGTGATTTGAGGGTTCAAAAATTTTTTTTTTTTTCCCAGTCATTGTTGACATATTATTTCTTTTTAGATCAGTTTTTGACAAGATCGTTTATTACACAAATTATATCAATTAGATTAGCTAAATATGTAATGATATTGACGTATCATTGGTTTTGCGACTGTTGTCACTGTTATTAATAGTATTTAGCAATCTAGCTCAAGAGTCAATCTAAGAATAAAGTTTCATTTTTGTTTTTGAAATCTGATTAATACAGCACAAAGCATCACAACATATTATATAGTCTTCAAAAGTTCAAAATACAATAATTTAACGTATCAATGTCCATATCTCTTCGTTTGCAAATATTAAGTCATTAATAGTACTACTATTGTAATTGAAAACAGTGTTCAATCATGAATACTAAAATCTGTTTCATAGTTACTAATCATGCAAAACACCAAAAAAAAAAAAAAAAAAAAAATTAATGATAGAGAATAAGAATGATCACCTGTTCTTCAATTCCCAGCCAGATTTATTGGCCACCACTTTCAAAGCGTCTCTCCACTTCTGCACCTTTTCTATATTATCCTTAAAAATGTCTTCGTGTTTAGCAAAAGCTTCTCCAAATCTTGCTGTCTGTTTCCTCACCACAGTTGGTTCCACATCATAGAAAATTGGAAAAATTTGATCTTCTCTGTTTTCGCATTCAACAATCTTAACAAGTTCATCCAAGCACCAAGTGGAAGAAGCATAGTTTTTCGAGAGAACAATAACTGAAATTCTTGATTCTTCAATTGCTTTAAGGAGTCCAGGTGAAATGGATCCTCCTTTCTCAAGTTCTTTGTCATCCCTGAATACATAAATGCCTTTATTTTTCAAAGCAGCATGGAGATGACCCGTGAAGCTTTTACGGGTGTCTTCTCCTCTATAGCTTAAGAAGACATCAAATTTCCCATGAGAGACATTTTGGATGCTCGTAGAAGCCGTTATCTATGAATTTGTTTCTGAAAATTTAGAATAAATCAAGTGAAATCCTAGAAACAGTACCATGAAAATAACAAGATTTATCCAAAATAATGTGCACCACAAAAAATAAGATGTATATCTCAAGCATCAAAGTTGTACAAACTTAGAGTGTGTTTAGTGCACCACATTATATTACTTCAGCTGTATTGAATGGTATTCCATCAAGTTATGATGCAGTATTATGTTTAGTGTATGGCACAAGGTATTGTTTATTTAAATTCTTTATACTATTATTTATATTAAATTTATTATTTCACTTTATTAATAAAAGTTAGAAGTTTATTAATAAAGTAGTACTTTTTATTTAAGTAAATAATAAGCTTACTTCAAAAATTAAATTTAATTGATTATAATTCTTTTACATAATAAAAATAACATAATATATAACTATTAATAATAAAATTCATATTATTTAGACTTTTTAATATTTAATATTAATATTATATTTAAATATGTAATTTAAATTTATAACAAAAATTATAGCATATTATTTTAATAAAAAATGAAAAAATAAAAATATTGAAATAGTTTTCACATAATAAAAGTAAACATTTAATTACAAGATATTGCTTAAGCCATGCCCAAGGAATTTCAAATTTCATGATGTCCTTTCACCTAGGTCTCGTGTTTTGTTTTGTAACAGAGTATTTTACAATAACTTCACGTTCAAAGAAATTATTAGAGTTTAATAATTATCACTAGAAAGAATTAAAAATTTTAAGGTTATAACTAATCATCGAGATTATATATATGCAAAGTAATTTTGATAGAAAAACTGACAAAAACTCAAAATTTTCCATTTTCTTTTTCAACCACCTAAAAAAGGACAAACATATATAAATTGCACCTTTCTTTTTTTTTTTTCTTTCTTCTTTTATAACCTTGATGGTGTGAGCGAATTTGATTTAATATAATTGACAAAAAATTGTACCTATATATATATATATTAAAGTCAGAGTTTACTAACGTAAAAAGTTATTGAACTTGAGAATGGTTCTGATTTCAAAACTAATCAATAATCAATCAGCCTCTCGTTTACTCTCATTTAAATATGATAAATTTCAAAATGCAATAGAATTTTTTTTTGCGCATGCTGATTGTAGAGTCTGCACGCTAATTTCTACTTAAGCAAATCTCGATTATAGCCTCTAACTAAGAAAAGGCACAGAGTTTGTACGAAATTAACATTCAAAGATTTATTTGAATTTAATAATTTTTTTTTTCATTTTTTAAACATCAAGAGATACAAATTAATTCTGAGAATAAAAGAAAGAGATGTATAAGATAGAACTTACAGCTTTTGAGACTATTGCAGGAAGCCACTTAAATGAACTCCGATGCAGTATCTGATTCAAAGAATTTAATCATGCAAATATATTCTTTTGGCAAAAAATTAAGCAACCAGTGAACTAAATTTCTCTGGCTGCTCACTCAGCTCTGTTGCTGTTCCAATGTACGTATTTCCAAAAGCAAGTCTGGGTGAAAGAGTGACTTTTTAATGATTAATAAATATCAGCACTGTTTACTCTCACGATGAAGTTACCATCGAACTTCCTGGAAGCTTGAAGGAATCTAAGCGAAAATTATCGGGCTTTTCAATTGGCTACGCGTCTTCACCACTCTACCATTAGCCCTGTTGAGACCACTGGATTTCATTAAGATGGAATGGAATGGAATCCAACGGTTGATATCGATAATTGATAAAAATAGTCAAATTGCCTGCAATTAATCTATCGGAATGGTAAACCTTTTGTTAGTAAAATTTCAACTGAGTCCTTAGGAGATGTTGGATCAATTTAATAATGTTAGGCTGCGTTTGGCACGCAGGATTAGATTGGACTAATTATTAAGATTGAACTGGATTAAGTTGGATTGAATTAAGCTGGATTATATTATATTGTCTTATGTTTGGTGGATTTTTTTTTTTTTATAAAAAAAAACCACCCAAGGGTGGGGGGTTAGGCGGGACCCCCTTACCTGTAGATTATTAAAATAAAATGAAAAAAAGAACATATGGAGGGGGACCTAAACCAAAACCTCTAAGTAGAAGAAAAAGAACAAAAAATAAAAAATATAAATGTGAAATCATCAATACGAACGCCCAGAACGTCGCTTGCGGTGCTTACGACCTTTCCTAGAACGGGAGGAGTGCGGGCCAGCAATACTGAAGTCACGATGATGCCCCTCGATACCCTCAGGCTCAGAAGCAAAGTACTCATCAGCTACAGAATTGTCCGCGGAGCTAAACTCCTCGTCTGATTGAGATGGGAGGTTTGGAGGAGGAGAGTGAATACCCATAGCCGGGGAGCGAATAGCGGCGATAGGCGGACCTCCCGAAGAAGGTCGGATCGGTTCACCCACAGATACACCCATCCCTGGATCAACAGTCACAACAGGAGCCATAGAGGCCGAAAGCTGACCTTGAGTCACAGGAGGCTGGTGATCAGGAGCAGGTGCTGCAACTCCTAATGGGCCCTGATCATGGGTCTGGGCCTCACCAACAGGCTGCGTGGGCTTACAAAGCCCGGGATTAGCAACGTAGCAGGAATCCGCAGAGTGACCAAGATGCCTGCACGAGGAACAATAAGCTGGGACCCGCTCAAAGATAACGTCTGCCAAAATCTGAAATCTCCCTCTCCAATCCATATACGATGCAACAGTGGCTTCGAAACATCATACTCTACCAGAACTCGAGCTACCGATGGCCGATTAACCGAGGCCGTGGCATGATCAACTCGTAATGGGGTGCCAATAGCAAAAGCAATAGAAAACAAGGCAGATTTACAATGGATAAAATGAACAGGCAAATATGGAAGGGATACCCATACCGGAACAATACGGGAGTCCTCCGAACAGCGGAAATCAGTGCTCCACTTAAAGATGCGCATGCCTCGACCATTAACATACCAAGTCTGGCACACCCAAACACGCGAATAATCTTCTTCCAAAGAGAGTTTGATCAACACATGCCGGTTGTCAAGCAAGGAGACTTGACAACTTCCTTTCAAACCCAGGGTAACAAAAAATCTCCGAATAATGTCCATAGAAGGCCGGCCAAAGGAGAACTTACCGACGAGAGCTAGTGTAAATGGTTTAGCCATGGCTTGTATTTCCGCTGCTGTAAAATGGATGGCGGGCTCGCCACGATATAGGGAAATCGGCTTAACCGGTACTGTGGGTTCTATAGAACCCGTAACTGCATCAAGGAATGACTTATGAGGCCTAGGGGGGGCTGTTGGGTTAAGGATGGATATTGGGTTCAAAACGGAGGCAAATGATGGCTTTGAAGGGGGAGGTTGGTTACGGGTTGCATGGTTGACTGGACGGTGAGGGGCACTAGCCGTAACAACCTGAGGAGTAGGTAATGTAGGGCATTGTGGGTCATGAGGTGAGTTCAGAGGAGGCTGGTTGGAGGGAGTCACCCCAAGCTGAGCATGGGGCTGTGACGTGGGGAGTTGAGAGGGATTATTGGGCTCAAGGCTCGGCCTAGGTAGGTCAGGCTGTGTGGGCGGGTTTGTGGGCTTAGTTTGGTGTGTGGTGGCATGTTGTGAGCAGTGAGGGGATGATGGACCTTGTGGCTCATCCGAGGCTGCATGGACCTGTGGTATGGGAGCCAATGTTAGCTTGGAGACGCCTGCAACGTGGCTGGACTGGATAGAATCAGTGGATTGCATGATACCACACGCGGCGGCCAATAACGCGTGAGTTGGATGCATGAGGCGGCTAGGGTTTTCTGGAGCTGATATTGTTTGGCTAGACACGGGCTGCTGGGGTGGCCGGGACGGTAGGTCCAGCGGTAGGGGAGGGCACGGGTGGCTGGGGGGTGTCACCTGCAGCCGGTTGGGTGGCCGTAGTTGCCGCGGCAGTGCTTGTGTCCCGAGAGAAAAACATGTGCAATGGTGGGCAACGGAGGTTGTGGCGGCTGACGGGAGGCCGGATCTACGTCAGGCAGGGTCGCGGGGACCTGAAGGGGTCGGTGGGGACTGTCACAGCCCGCCATGCAGGCAGCGACAGTGGATGGGGAACCCGTGTTTCGCGTGGCTGTTTCACGGGTTTCGTGCGTTGCGGGCTTCGTGAGGTGGGGAGCCACGAGCGAGTTGCCGGTGGGAACGGCGTCAAGGTGGGGCATGCCGCTACTGGCCGCGACGGCGGTTAGAGGCGCCGGAGACCCCGATTCGTTTGGAGGGGACTCAGTGTTTGGTGGATTAGACTATGTTAAATTATATTTAGATAATATTAAATAGCATTTAAATTAATATTTAAATATAAATGTCAATTATTCATGGAATTTTATAATCATAATTAAATAAATTTAAAAAGTAATTAATAGTGAAATTAAATTATTGTAAAAAAATTATTGAGTAGTCATAATATAATAGTAAAAAAAAGTACATTAAACAATCTAAATATTTAGTTAATTTGTATCAAAAATTTAAAAATATTATATAAAATCAATCAATTAATGGTATTATAATTTTGATGATTATTTTTAATATATATTATTGATTATTAAATTTAGTACATCAAATAATGCAATAATTATTAAATGGTTAGTTTTATTGATAAATTATTAAATATACAAGTAATGAAAATTTAATCTCAAGAGTTAATAGAAATAAAAGTACCAATTTAATTAGATCATAAATCATAAATAAAATTAATTAATTAATTAATATTAGTTGTAAATTAAAAAATGTAAATAAAAGGCTCATGAATGGATAATTTTGTTTCTTTAAATCTTATTCCAATCTAAACCCAATGTGTAAATTGGTATTATTAATCCATGATTTTAGGATTAAATTCAAATTAGGGTCCCGCTTAATCCAATCCAACTAAGCTTGCCAAACATGAGATAAATATTTAATTCCAAAATTAGTCCATCCTAATTTAATCCTAGCATCCAAACATTGACCTTATATTTTAAAATAATTGTCATTAACAGTGTCGTATAAATAATCATCGGTAAAGATAATTAATTGAACGTTTGATGAATTTGTTTTTTCAAAAGTTTTGTAAATTTAGGAAAACAGTAATATATTGACTGCACCCTTTGCTCTCTGCTTTATTTACAATTTATTAGAGTAATTTTTCCCCCTCTTTCGTTCCAGCCCTCACCTTTACAATCTTTCAATTTTTTTTTTTCCATTTTCAATTAACCTATAATTAACCAATTACAATCAATAAGGAAGAAGTTGAAATTGTCATTAAAGCTACTTCTTTGTTGCCTTAAGATTCATTTTAGCTCTATATCACACAAGCAATAATGAATTGAATTTTTTATATAAAAAAATCACACACACATATATATATATATTATCTATAATGAAATTAAGATGTAAATAAATTAAATTTTTTATCTTCTATTATTTGCATTCTTTCATTTTTCTCCTTCATGCATCTCTCCATTTTCTCTTTACACAATCTAATTCTAAAGCTTTTTGATAGTTGGTTTATTGTTATTATTTTTATCAAGTAAAACTTCTCTTTATTATGTTAATAGATTTATTTTTGTAGTTACAAAATGACCAAACGTGAGAGCATTAACAAAAAATTCAAAGTCCATCTTATTTTTTTATTGTCTTTATTGATGCATGTCTCTTAATTATAACTTACGAGAATAAATACTCTAACAAAATGATGAGGAATTGATAATTAATAAATTCTTACTGAGACGTATTTGGAAAGAAAGGTTGGTGTAAAATTTCATAAACTGTGACTTTTTTAAATTTTAGCAAACAATATGGACTCCATGTTAATAATCAAAGAATCACGTCCTACCTTGAAAAATTACTTTTATGTTAGATTTGTCAGCTTCAATAACCTACACACCAAAAGAAAGGATTTCTTTATGTATTTTATTAAGGGCATCTTCAATGCAATTGCATTTTTCTGGGAAAAAAAGAATAAAATATTCTTTGGGATAATTCCACCACAATCTTTCAATTTTTTTTTTTTAAATTGTAGAATTTCTCATTAAAATAAGTAAAGATTGGAAAATAAAGGTTAAAGGCTTAATTTGAAGGTGCTTAAAGCTTGGGAAGAAAGATTTAAGGCTGTCCACTTCTCTTAGAAATAATTGGTTTTGGGCATCTTTTGGTTACAAGCCTCACAAGTCGTAAGTTATTTATTATTCAGACTTTTTATACAACCATTGGTCAACCAGAGTCAACTCAGATAAAACTTGTTAGTGAAGTCCACGTCAGCCGCTCGAGCATCCGAATTTCCCGCCAAACAAAAACTAAAGAACATAACGAATTGAATCATCCTTCAACAATAACATAGCAACTTGTGAGGCTTGTAATTTGATCATTTCTGTATTTGTCAACGCATTATTGATTGTACGACCAGGCTCTAAAATCAAGTAAATGCTGCAGTTGCATGCAATTGATGAATATAGATCAGCAAGTACAAAAATCGACAATAATATTACTTATTAAGGTTACGAATCCATCTGCAAGACAGCTATAAATGATCATATAGCCTGACGTCTAAACTTTCTACATGATTACCTAAGGATAATAGTATGAAGAATTTAAGATCATGATATGTGCCTATAGATTATTATAGAGCGAACCTGCTATCGAAACTGATCCAGTGACTGAGCCGAAAGAAAAGGCCACCTAAGATGTGAATTTGCTGTTATTGATTTAACTTTTCAGCATGGGTCTTGAGGTTTGATTCCACGGGCAAGTGAGCAAGCTGATGCTACTGTGGTAGATAGCTTGATGCCGTTATCAACATTCTTCTTCCATGAATCTGAATCTTTCTGTCGCAAGGCATTGATAGGAATGCACATAGAAGTAATACAGTATTGCATGTTATAAAGGAAATTATTGATTTGAAAAGTGCCTTAGCAATTTTGCTTTTTCTAACTTTGTTACCGTCTCTACTGCACTCTGTTCCACCCAGTCGAAATCATCCTGCTTTNTGGCCCGACTCTAACAAGACAAACTGACTTCCAAGCTTTCAACTTTCCCCACGTTCTCTGGGACATTTTTAAGTTTGGAGTAGCCGGAGAGATACAACATTCCAAGAGATCAAAAACCATTTATAGTACTTGGAAGACTCTTGAGATTTTCGTAATCTTTCAAATTCAACAGGACATTGCCAGAAAGAAGTTCGATAGATGCTGGCAATCCTCTTATAGCTGTTCCTTATAAATGAAGCTCCAACAGCTGATCCCTGCTCGAAGTTATCTGTGGGAACTCTCTAAATTTCAGAAGGCCCGAAAGATTCAAAGTTGATAGATTTTTTAGAAGTACTTCTGCTACTTGGAAGATGCTCAAGATTTTGGCAGCCATTCAAAGTCAACTGAACAAGTCCAAATAGAAGTTCAATTGTATAATGGCAGTTCTTTAATATAATTTCCATCAGTTCTTTAATATCAGTTCCATCCGAAAGAACTTCCCTAAATGTATGGAAATTTCTTCAATTTCAAGCAACTAGAAAGAACAAGTATCTTAAGATATTTCATAAAGTCTTGGCTGGAAGTGTGTAAGACTTGTACAACCTTTCAAATTCAACAAAATCAGCATCTTTGAAGCACCAAAATTAGTGAATCTCACGCAACCTTTTAAATCCTTCAAAAATCAGCTCCTCTAATTTGGTACTCTTGTGAAGTCTGATTGGTCATATTAGAAAAGGCTTTAGCAATGAAATGCATCTCTTTGTTGCTAGAGCAATCAAGTACAATGACTCCAACTTCATCAGTTTCCTAAACATTATGACCAAAATAAGTGGGAAACAAAATGAAAGAAAGAAAATCTTGATATAACTATGCAAACAGTTAACTAGTTAAAATAGTGATCATGATCCCAAAATTGCAAGTTTTGAACTTGAATAAACATTTACTGTGTTTTGTGATGATACATGGCATAAATCTGCTTTGTCCCACAATCTACTGCAGTTTCCAGACTCCTAAGGGGATTGCCGCCGAACAATTTGTCCACCCCATTTCTTGTGACAACTCATGCATCCACGGCCTGCTGAAATCATCAACAGTTAACAGAGATTTTTCAATAAGACCAATGATTCTGATAATTGGGTCAAAATCACAATATTAGAGAATTTTTTCACATTATCTCTATACTTCCCTTCATAGAAAACATGCAATATCGAGCAATATTTCCTTCTCTGTTTCTTTTGACCCATCAAAACTTACTCTAGGTACATCAAGAATCTCATTTTCAGGATCTCTTTATAGGCATTGTAGTGCACTTTCCCATTCATCTATAGTTATACCAAACAAAAATGAGCCCAAAACCTTGAGAGCTAATGGAAGATCACCAGCATACTTTACAACACTTTTTGGTGTTTAGTGAATGAGGTTTCTCATCTCATCTCTACCTTAGGAAAAAATAAAATAAAATAAAACTAAACTAAAATTAATCAAGAGTTGTAGATGCAAATATTTGACAAAGACCAAAATTTACCAGTACAGAAAATTATGAAACTTGATAATGGTTCTGTTTTGGAAATTAATGATGTTCTTCTTCATATTAATTCTGAAAATTCAAAAACAAAAATGAAAATAAAGAGAACTGCATAGCATAAAACTTAGAACTTTGATTATGTTGCAAGCAGCAGAGGAATTTTCTTAGTAAGAATTCCAACAGCAAACATTCTAAGCTCTAACATCAAATATGTTTTAAATATCAACTACACATCAACGATGCGGAATTCCAAGTCGTCTTCTACTTAACAAAAGCAACTAATAAGAATCAACCGTTGCCAATTCCTATAACAAAGCATTCAAATTGACATTGCGGTCTGTTGTTTAATGGAAAAGAAAAAAATCAGTAGTTGTCAATTTGTCTCAACCTAGTCCTCCAACCAAAATTAAATATGGGGTTGGAGAAAAGAAAGATAAAAATCAAATGTTGAACTCTCTTGATTGTATCATGGATAAATCTGATTTAGATCTGAGTCCATATTTTAACATATTCATCGACCCACCTTCAGATATGCCATGACTTGTAAATTAAGCCAAAGATTCACAAAAAACAACAAAGAAATAAAAAGAGATTCTGTGTTCAGCCACAAATGGGCTATTTCACAGCCAAGCAAGAAAACAAATGAAGAAAATTAATTGCTTTCCACTGGTTCAAGAATTTACATTATTATTGATTGCTTCTCTTGTGGAAGAAATAATTTTGGATAAAGCACAGCATCATCACCACAAATGTGATGATATTTTTTTCAATCATCAGATGATGATGATTTCTTCATACATTCATTCCATGGTCTGACTCTTTTTTATGTCTATAACTCAAGAAATTCTACAATTCCTCTGTTCTACCACATCATTCATGCAACAACAAATAATCCAATTCTGTCATGTATATCTTTATTTAGAAAAAGGCAAAAAAGTTAGTCCGCTAGAAAAAGGTAATTGATTAAAATGAACACTGGGTTTGCACTGTGTTTGTGGTAAAATTTGGTTAAAGACATGTATACATAAACTACCAAGGCACTGAAAATATGAAATTAAAACAATATATTGAATCAAAACAATACATATTTATAGAGGAGGAATCTCAAAATCTGCTCACTGGCTATGACTCATGCAGGACAAACCTTCACAAATTGACCTTGTTGATTGACTGCTTTTGCTTTGGAAATCATAGAGTTCATGCAACACATCAGGTGGGATGCCCGTTCCTTCATGGACATATCATCGAACACGTCCTATGCATGAGAATTATACCATAATTCCTCCACAACTCTTCTCTTGAACTTGACCTGCAAATTCCATACAATGATTCCTTTGTCTATTTTTCGTTTGTTCTGAACCTAAATCAAGCCGAGATCGATCGTATTCATATAGATACTTGTCTTTCTTCCTAAAATCCTCAACTGAAGCTTGCCAATTTAGGCACCGTTCAACATTTGTCCGCCAAGCATTGTGGCCTCGATTCCGAGGTTCAAGTATTTAAAACCCATAGAAATTCACAGAGCAAATGACGAGGAAGAGTGTGAGCTCAATAAACACTCTCTCGCTCTTCGCTCTACCTTACAAACGGACACATTAAAGGTTGCCATTTGCCAATAAATCAGACCCTGTGTTTATTTGCAGTTGCTGCTAAAGTGCCAACCACGGTTAGCAAACTTAGACAGCTCATCAATGCCACGTCACTACCCCTTAACTGATTTATAACAGATTTTTGAATAAATAGAATGTAAATGAATTGGCATGTGCAAAATAACATTTGAATTTGAGATGCATGCTTAGTGATAAAGTCAGATAACCGCAAGGGCCAGTTTAGAAATACCGTAATTTTTAAAATAATTTCTGATAGATGTGCTATAAAAATAATCAGTTATGAAGAGAATCAGTTAAGTGTTTGGTAAATTTTATTTTTATAAGTACTATGAGTTTTGAAAACAGTTATGGATGTTTGGTAAATCTCACTGTTAAATTGCTGAAAGAAAATAAATGACTAAAATATACATAATGTACAATAAAATTTACTTATATATATAAACATATGTATATAGAATATTTTAATTGTATATTATAATAATTTTAACTAAAAATAAAATTTATAATATATTGGTGAACAATTGATAATTAAATTTATTTTCATCTTAAAATAAATTTATTTTATTTTTATTTTTTCATCTTAAAACAATTGATAATTAAATTTATAATATAGTGAAACAATTTGATAATAATTCGACCAACAAATTGATATTAATAAATTTATATTGATGAATTATAGTAAAAGTTTATTAAAATATTGATTTTGTTTTCAATTTGAATAAGGATAATTTTGGGTTTAGGTAATAATTTTAAGGATATTCATGGAATTGTATTAAATGATAAAATTAATTCTTAAACTCAGAATTTAAAAGCTACTCCTTTCCTGTTTTTCAAAACCAGCTATAGGAGGGGCTGATTTTGACAAAAGTGATTTTGATTTTTTTTTTTTACTAAAACACTAAAATTAGCTTTTAGATTTTCAAAATCACTTTTAAGCCTTCCAAAAACAATTCCAAACTGGCCCTAAATAGCTTTTCCCCATTATTTGAGTTCATATTTGAGGTTGTGGTTCCTCATCGCCACAACAGCCATACCACTGGCTTCTATCCCAAAAACATATTTAGTTTATTTATATTAATAATATCTTTATATTATTTTTAATATATAATATCAATTTTTGGATTACTATAATCAAGAGCATAATAGTAAAAAAAATAGCAAAAAATAGTAAAAAAAAAAAGGCAAATGAAATAAGCATGTAGTGTGTCGAAGTTAAGTCAATTATTATGTGATCACTTTAAGTTGATTATTGAGTGATTAGAAACACTTAATACATCCCATCACCAAAAAAAAAATTCCAGAAAACTTAGAGAATTGTATGCACTCAAAGATAATGAAAATTTACTTTTGGGTTCCAATTAAGTTTGTTTCAAAGAAATCAATGAGAGGATTTCATGCTTTCTAATTAATTCCTCCATTTTCACTTGCTGACAGCAAGTTAACTCAAAAGTTTTTGCAAAAGATAATTATAAAGACTGACTATGGTCTGTTTTAAGGAAGCACACACATGTAGCATAGTCAACAAAGCAAAGGATTACAGTGGCTATAAAGCAGGGGATTGCAGCAGCTATTGCATACTGCTACAAGTTGATAATATGGGCTGCCAGCTGGCACCTGGTAGTTACGTGACTACTTGTGCACGTGTTATAATTTATTGTAATTAGGTGAAGTTAGTTATAGTAATTAGCTATAGCTTGGCATTGTATATAAACAGCTCATGTGTACATATTTTTCAGTTTTGAATTAATGAAGCAAGAAGCTTCCAGATTCAGTTTTCATTTTCTCTGCTTCTCGTTAATTTTCTTAGTCTCCAAACACTAAAATTGAATCTTCAATTTGGTATCAAAGCCAATAATGGCCTCTGTGAATCTTGTATCTTCTTCCACTCAAGTTCGTAACGTTGCAGCAAACGCAACAAATGTTTCATTTACCTCTAACACACCTATTAAGCTAGATCAATCAAATTATTTGATCTGGTGATCTCAGGTTCTTGCATAAATTCGTGGTAATAGACTAGAAAAATTCATTAATGAAACAGTCAATCCTCATCTTTCTCATATTACTCAAGGAACTGGTGCTAATGCTAGATCTGTGGAGAATCCAGATTATGTAACATGGAGATCACAGGGTCAGGTGCTGCTCGGTTGGTTGTTTTCTTTAATGAGTGAAGGCATCATCAGTCTTGTGTTCAATCTAGAAACATCACTTGAAGTATGGAAAGCTGTTGAGATTCAATTGGGATCGCAATCAAAATCCATACTTATGTATCTAAAGTACATGATGAACTCTACTAGGAAAAATTATCTGAAAATAACTTATTATTTCATCAAAATGAAAACTATAGCTGATAATATGGTTGCAGTAGGAAGCGCAATGAGTAATGATGATTTGATTTTACATATACTCTCTAACTTAGGACCAGATTATAACTCAGTAGTTACTTACATTACTGGACAAGTAGTTACTTACATTACTGGACAAGTAGGTTTTGGCAAAGTGAATGTTAATGAGGCTTATGCAATGCTCTTGACTCAAGAAGCTAAAATTGAACAACAAGCTCAAATGCTTGCTAAAATGGATGTGAAACAAAATTTTGAAGCTAATTTTGCACAGAATAGGGGCCCTAAGAGAGGAAATAAAGGTGATAGTAGTTATGGCTATGCCTCTGGTTATCATAATAATGGAACCTTTGGTAATAATAGCTATAAATGAGGATATACAGGCTCTGGTTTTACTAGCAATGCTTTTGGATCTAATCCTCAACGTAGAGGTTTTCAAGTGAATAATCAAAGAGGAGGAGGAAACTGGAACACTAGTGTAGGAAGTGGTGGTTTCAACAGTGGAAGAGCACCTGGAAACTCTAAATCTTAATGGAATCCCTTTAAGCCAACCTGCCAAATCTGCATGAGAATAGGACACACAACAAACATTTGCTAGAAATTGGAAGAGCTCATTGCTTCTAGAGCCAATAGGCCACCTCCAAACAGAAATCCAAGAGCAGCATAGTTGGCTAACATGGAAGGTCATTCTGATGCCAACTAGTACTTTGATACTGCGGCTACTCACCATCTCACAAATAATATGAATAATATACAGATTACAGACTCCTTTACAAGTACATCCAAACTTATCATTGATAATAGAATTGGCTTGAATATTACACACATTGGCAATGTTGTTCTTAGGGTGCATGGTTCTTCAAATTCCACCACGACACTTAAACTAAATAATATACTATTAGTTCCACAAATAACCAAAAATCTTATAAGTATGTCTCAATTAACCAAAGATAATGACATTATTGTTGAATTCACTGAGAAATTTTGTTTTGTGAAGGACAAGGTGAAGAAGTTGATCATACTGCAGGGCAGGACTGAAAAAGGTCTATACAAATTGCTATAGATCTCATCCAATAAGAGTGTCTCTGAGTCTTCTACTCAAAATCATGTTGTCAATAATGAATATGATGTCTCAAATGTGTCTGTTATTCCTCTTTCAATGTTTTCAACTGTCATTTCTGATTTCAATAATAAAACAAAGACTTGCCTATAAACAACAGCAGCTACTAATTATGTAAACTCTAAACGTTTATTAAGTACAACCATTTTACATCAAAGATTTGGGCATCCAAACTCTAGAGTGTTGAATCATGTAATTCAGTCATGTTGTTCTTTTAAAAACATCACTGAAAACAAAGCTTGTGACTCATGTGATGCTTGTAAACTCTGTAAAATGCACAAACTCTATTTTCCAATTACTGAAACCAAAACAAAACATCCCTTAGAAATTCTTCAAACAGACATGTGGGGGCTAGCTTCTATAGTTTCAACACAATGATACAAATACTATGTGAGTTTTGTTGATGATCTCACTAGGTTCACATGGATTTTTCCTTTAAAAGCTAATGATGAAACATTACAAATCTTTAAAATCTTCAAAACTCAAATTCAAAAGCAACTAGAAAGGCCTATTAAGCGTCTTCATTCTGATTGGGGGTACGAGTTCAGATCTCTTGTCAATTATCTTCATGAAAAGGGAATTCAATTCATACATTCATGTCCTTATACTCATAACCAAAATGGTCTAGTAGAAAAAAAAACGTGGGCACATCACAAAACTAGGTCTTACTTTACTTGCACAGGCCACTTTACCTTTTAAATTCTGGTGAGATTCTTTCCACACAACTGCTTACATTATCAATAGATTACCAACTCCCAGACTGTCTATGAATAGTCCTTATGAGTTTATCTTTCATTTCAAACAAGATTATACCTTTCTTATAACCTTTGGATGCTCTTGATTTCCCTTCCTTAAATATTATAATAAACACGAGTTCCATTTTCATACATCTAAATGTGTTTTATTAGGTTATAGTCCTTTACACAATGGCTACAAGTGTTTACATTCTTCTGGAAAATTTATGTTGCTGGTCATGTTTTATTTGATGAAACATCTTTTCCATTTTCTGCTAGATCTAAGTTCTTTTCATCCTCACAATCGACTCCCTCTGCTTACCAGTGTAATCTTCTTCAATTACATACATTTTCTATTCCCAATAGCAATCCAAGTACCTTTTGAGCTGATACAGCAGGTCATGATCACTTTTCTCCTTATCACAGAGATACTTTTTCACTTGTATCCCACTTCCAGTTCTACTTACAACTCACCTGACATCTCTTCCCTTGATCAAACAATTCCCACTCCTAATATATCATCTTTATCCAGTCTACCAATCTCTCATTTACCTAAACAACCTCCATCTAAGCCCTCAGTATCAACTCATAAAATGATTACTAGAGCAAAAGTTGGTATATTCAAGCCTAGAACCTTTCTAACAACTCACAACAGTCTTGAACCATGCATTGTTTCTGAAGCTTTATTAGATCCAAAGTGGAAGGCTGCTATACAGGCTGAATATGATGCATTCATTAACAATCATACATGGTAGCTAGTACTACTGGTTGGGTGTAAATGGTGTTTAGAACTAAATACAACATAGATGGAACAATATCAAAACACAAAGCTAGATTAGTTGCCAAGGGCATTCACTAAACAACGGATTACTTAGGAACCTTTAGTCTTGTGGTCAAGTCTTCAACAGTGAGGATAGTTCTTAATCTAACTGCTATGAAAAGGTGGAAGGTTAGACAAATTGATGTGAAAAATTCATTCCTCAATGAAGATATATTAGAGGATGTATACATGACACAACCTAAAGGCTTTGTATCTAAAGAAGCTTATGTATACAAATTAAACTAAGCTCTTTATGGCTTAAAGCAAACTCCCGGAGCTTGGTATGATAAACTCAAAGGCTATCCCATTGCTTGGAAGTTTGTCAATTCTAAGTCTAACACCTCATTATTTATTAGACATGGTGTCTAGGGCTTTATCATTGTGCGTATTTATGTTGATGACATTCTAGTCACTAGTCCAAATTCTGCTCAATTGGAGGATTTTATTGCTAAGCTAAGTAAAGCTTTTGCTTTAAAGGATTTGGGACTGGTTGCATATTTTCTTGGTGTTGAAGTCTGTTATACTGATGAAAAGGTGCACCTTTCTCAAACAAAGTACATCAAAGACCTATTAAGCAGAGCTTCTATGCAGGCATGTAAAGGTTTACATACACCTTTCAGTGTAGGCTTTAAGTTAGAGAAAAATGTCAAAGGTCCTTTAGGCCAGGAGTTTGAAAATCGAGCACTTTACTGAAGCATCATTAGAGGACTTCAATATTTGATCTTAACCAGGCGAGATATTGCTTATTCAGTCCACAAGCTTAGTTAATATCTCAGTGCTCGAACTCTCCAACACTTGTTAGCTTGCAAGAAAGTTCTTTAATATTTCCAATCAATTGTTACTCATGGCCTTTATTTTCAGAAGGAGGGATCACTTGAAGTTGATAGGTTAACTGGTTACTCAGATGTTGATTGGGCGCGTGACATTTATGACAAGAAATCTATTGGGGCCTATTGCATTTATCTTGGAAATAATTTGATCTCTTGGTCTTCTAAAAAGCAAGCTGTCATACTTAAATCTAGTATTAAAAGTGAGTATAGAGCTTTATCTGCAGCAAGTTCAGAACTCTTCTGGTTGCAATCTCTATTAAGTGAACTTAACATTGTCAAGCTACCTACATAAGTTTTTTGGTGTGACAATCAGAGTGCGGTAGAGTTAGCTAAAAATCCTGTCTTTCACTCAAGGTCTAAGCACATTGAATTGGATGTGCACTATATTTGAGACAAAGTGGTAAAGAAAGAGTTCGATATTATATATATTCCCGCTGAAGAGCAAAGTTACTGATGTTCTTACCAAACCCTTAACATTACCTAAGTTCAGTTACTTTAGATCCAAGCTCAATGTCATTAGTAGACCTTTGAGCTTGAACATAGTCAACAAAGCAAAGGATTACAGTGGCTATAAAGTAGGGGATTGTAGCAGCTATTGCATACTGCTACAAGTTAATGATATCAACTGCCAGCTGGCACCTGATAGTTACGTGACTACTTGTAAACATGATATTTAGCTTAATCAGTTATAATTTTTTGCTAGCTTAATCAATTAATTATAGTAATTAGCTTAAGCTTAGCATTGTATATAAACAGCTCATGTGTACATATTTTTCAGCTTTTGAATAAATGAAGTAAGAAGCTTCCAGATTCAATTTTCATTTTCTCAGCTTCTCGTTAATTTTCTTAGTCTCCAAACACTCAAATTGAATCTTCAACTTCGGGGGCAGAATGGAATCAAAGACATGGTCAAAGGTAACAAAAGCTTTAAAGAAACCTTTCTTCAAGTAGAGTTAAATAATAATAAGATATACTTTTTAATGAAACAAAAAATATTTATGACAAATAAGATACATGGTTTAGCCAACCTCTCCACTTATCGTTTTCTCTATTGTATTTTTTTTTTCACTGTCTCTTCTTCTTGTTCTTTAGTAGATGACACAACATTTCATTTTGTTTATTCAATTTGCTGTTTGAGCATCTTCCAGGAAAGTATATATGAAACAAAAATGTAAATACAGGTAGTATTATATTTATGGATTATTTATATGTATAGTAAATACTAAGTAACTAAAATAAGACAAATGAAATAATAAAAATATAAATATAAATTAGATAAGATCAAATATATCATATGATGATACTAAGTAAACATTACTGTTTACGGTAAGCTTGCTATTTGACTAGATGAGAAAACCCTCAAAAACATTGTTGATGTTGGAGCATCTTCCAGGCATAGTAGTAATATATATGTATATGTATGTATGTATGTGTGTGTGTGTGTGTGTGTATATATATATATATATTTTCGATCAGGGATCTTTGATTTTAATAAAGTCAAGAATAAGCTATATATATATATATAAATTATGTCTAGAAATAAAAAAGTAAATTGAAAAAGGATTAATGAAATAATAAAAAAAATATAATTATAAATGATAGATAAAATGTATTATATGATCCTAATTTGACACGTGGGTAGTTTGATTTTGACTGCTTATGTTTATTTATATTTTTTTTTATGCTTTATCATTATTATGTTTTTATATTGTGAGTTTATTTTGCTATTGTTTTAATTGCTTATTGTTTATGATAATTTTAATGGCTGGCTCTATAATATCGCCTATATTACTGTTATTTTGTTAATATATTATTATTCTATTAATAGACTTTCTTAATTTATTTATATGACTGATTTAACCACCTATACAAAAAAAAAAAAAAGTACATTTGTCATTCAATTTCATTTTCCTCTATAAATTGTTACAATCTGTACAGTTTCTTTAATTCGCAGCCTTTTGTCAGACTTGAAAATTGTTTTGAATTGTAATGTTTACTCAGAAGGCGCTAGTGTTATTCTAAGGAAAATCCATGCAAATTCAGTAAGAATCTCAAAAAGCGAAAATCCATATCAGCTCCAAAGTGCTATATAATTTAGAATAAGCTTAGTTGGCCTACTCAACTAGAACAACCGAAGCTATATGCCAAAAAAGTGCAAAAAAAAGAAAAAAAGAATACTGCAATGAAAACTCGCACGTGTGATAATGGATAGAAAATGAAACAGAAATACAAGTTAGAATACAAAACAGGGGATTGATTTTCCCTCTTTCTTTAATTTTTAACTCATGAGAAATCACAAAATTCAATGCTTCGATTTAGTCGACCAACACATTCTGATTCTGACCAACTTTTTGATCCAAGACGGGCATTTCTAGTAATCTAACATGAAAATAAATTGCTACAGTAGATTTAAACAAATAAAAAGTACGGAAATACCATAGGCAAATTTAAAGCACATAAATTGAAATTGGGATGCCTGCTTACACTGTTACGCTAGGCTTTGCCCTTCATTTGAGTTGTCTAAATCTTTTGGGGGGTGGTTCCTCATCATCATCACAGCAGCCATTGCCACTGGCTTCAGCTGCCCCGGCATTTTCTGCAAGGCTTCGCTTTGATGTTGTGGCTACTTCCATATTTGATCCAGCAAAATCTTGATGGAATTCATTCAGATTACAAGAAGTAAAGCGAGTCCATTGCTTTGTTGTTTGGTCCAACTCCTCAACTTCGTGCATATAAACTGGATGGAAGCCACACCTCTTCAACGCCAATCCCGGGCATGAATCGTTTTCAAATGACAACTTAATAAGATTAGATTCAAAAGGCCAATTAGTATCATAGCATTGTTGTGGAGACAAGTAGAGTAGCCAAAGATGGTATGACCCAGCCTGACCGAATTTCCCTCTAAGACGAATAAAATAACTGTCAGTAGAACCATCCATAGAGCAGAGCAACATTTGTGCGGGATCCGAACGCCATAAATAGGTACCAGTTGAATGTTTAGGGACACAAAAAACACAGGAAATAGCGTACCCCACAACCTTATTCATATTGTACAAATATGAAGGCCTCGTGACTCTTATTGAAGAACCCTCATTCTGATACATGAACCACTTTGGAATTTCACTTCCCGGGACAACAATGCTGAAATCTTTTAATGGATTCGACACTGCCTGCAACCAAAAAATGAAAAATGAAGAAGTCCGCACCATTGCTTAATTTTTTAGGAATAATTTAGGCACAGTCGGGAGAATCGGAATGAGAGACTGACCTCAAGGTACTCCCGCAGCATTGAAAGTACCAAACCGTTGTTATCGAGCAATTTGAAGCAGTCTATACAATCAAATATTGTGCAGTTGGACTTGCATAGTTTTAATGCACCAAATAATGTCACCAACGATGAACAACCATTCAGTATAACGACAATTACGTTGGGTGGAAGTTGTGGCAGAGATTGAAGCCTTTTACAATCTTCCAGCTCTAGTCTTTTCAGATTAAAAAGACCGTTAATGCTTCCTGGCAACGTAAGAAAATTGTTTTTACTCAGATACAACTCTTCTAATGAGCATAGGTTGCCAATATCACTTGGGATGCTTCCTTCCCCTAGATTGCAGTCACTTAGATCCAGTTTTCTTAAAGAGAACAAACCCGACAGAGAAGGCAGCCTCAAAGCCCCCAGATTTGAACTCTTTCGCATCAAATTGATGGGGAAGGGCAGACACCATGATGTAGATAATGCTTTAAGATTCTTCATAAGAAAAATGGAGGATGCAGGTCGTCTTATTGCTCTTCCGCTCATGTCAAGTTCTTCCAGACTTTCTAGTTGCCCATTTTCAAGTTTGAAGCAGCCTGAGAGATTCAAAGTTTTGAGGGATTTGAAACCATTTATACTGCTGGGAAGTCTCACCAGATTTTTGCTGTCATTCAAATTCAACGATTCAAGTCCAGTCAAAAGTTCAATAGATGATGGCACTTCTGTAATGGAAGTTCCATCTAGACAGAGCTCTGACAGATCTTCCATACTTGCCACAATCTTTGAAAACTTCTTCAGTTTCGAGCATCCAGAAAGAACAAGTTTTTTAAGCGATTTCATAAAAATCTTATCCGGAAGAGTTGTAAGACTTGTACAACCTTTCAAATTCAACAAAATCAGCTTATTGTGAAGTAGCAAAGACGAGTGAATTTCACGCAACCTTGTACAACCTTCGAGATCCAACTCCTCCAAATTTGGCGCCTCAGTGAAGTCTGGCATCTTTATCAGATTCTCTGAATGGCTGAGTTTCATGACTTTCAACATGTTTAAAGGCTGTTGAAGACAAAAGGGAGCTAAAATAATGATGAATTTGTTATCAAAATAAATTAGTGACAAAAACATTGATCTTACTTTGATTCCTTTCCATAATTCTTCAATGCGGCTATAACACATTTTAAATTCAACGGTTTTATCCAATTGCAAATTTGACGGCAATGATTGCAATGGATATCGATGCCAATCAAGTAGCCGCAACTTGTTAGATAGGTACTCAAGGCCTTCAGGGAGTTGCACATTACTGATTTTGAGCAATCTTAGGTTGGTCATCAGCGAAAATGCTTTAGCACTTAAATGCATCTCACTTTGAGGTAAGAAATAATCAACAATTATTATTCCTTCAACTACTTCATTTCCCTGAAAATATAAGCAAAGGAGAAGCAAATAAAACCATAATCTGAAAATTCGTCTGGGTAAAAAGAATTAACCCGCACATGTTTTCCATTTAATAATTCACTTACGGTATTTTTTGTCAGTACATGGCGCACTTCTTCTTGCCTCCATAATCTGCTGCGTTTCCCAGGTTCTTCGGGGGATTGTCTCGAAACAATCAGTTGTCCCAATTCCTGTAACAAATCATGCATCCCCAGTGTGTTGTCGTCATCAACCGTTAACAGAGATTTTTCAATAAGAACTTCTATTCCAATGACTGGGGAAAGACCGCATCCCTCTAGAATTTTTGCCACGTGATCTCTATCCCAACATTTAAAGAAACATACAACATCGAGAAATATTTGCTTCTCTGAATCTTGTAGTCCATCAAAACTTATTTGAAGTATACTCATAATCTTATTTGAAGGATCTCTTTTTAGTCTTTCTAAGGCACTTCTCCATAGATCCGCAGATCTACCAATTAGAAAGGATCCCAAAACTTTTAGAGCTAATGGAAGACCACCAGCATACTTCAAAACATGTTCAGACAGCTCCACATATTCTCCCACAGGCTGATGGTTTTTAAAAGCCTTCATGCTAAAGAGTTGAAGAGCTTCATCGCTATTCAGTACTTCAAGGTTAAGAATATGCTCTTCATCCACTTCATGTGCCACCAACAACTGTTTATCTCTCGTTGTTATTACAATCCTGCTGCCTTGACCGAACCAATCACGCTTTCCAGCTAAACTTTGTAGTTGGTCAACATCAGCCACATCATCGATTATGAGAAGAACTTTTTTCCGTCGCAGCCTACTTCCAATTATGTTAATACCATCGTAGACATTCCGTATGCTATAATCTGAAAGCTTCAGTAAATCGGAAAGGAGTTGCTTTTGTAAAGAGATTACACTGCCTTCTTTTTCAGATCTTTCTCTAACATCGGCAAGAAAACTACTCCCATCAAACTCATGAGACATCAAGTCATAAACAACTCTTGCAAGAGTTGTCTTTCCTAGACCTCCCATTCCCCATATCCCGATCACACGAACATCGTTATACGCTGTACACATAAGAAACATCAGTTTCTGCAAGCGTGATTCCATTCCTACTAGCTCGTTAGGAATCTCTGGTTCTGTACGAATTTTACTTGATATGACATTGACAATTTCCTCGATAAATTCTGACTCATTGCTGCAGATTGAAAACAACAAGAAAAGATTGGTGCTGTTAAATTAAAGTTAGTATGAACGTAGTAACAAATCAATTCCATATTATGAGTAAAATCCAAACTATGCAATATTCATTTCATCAAATTGAAGTCATACAAGTAAGTAATATGTTATTATTACATCAGTGAAAAACAATTGGAATGAGAAATTCAAACCCAACCTAATAAAAATTGGATTGGACAATTTAAAGCTCATATATTATTTGAAGGTTGCATTGTGATTTGAAGGTTCAAAATTTATATATTATTTCTTTCTATAACGGGATGAGTTAGTTTAAAAGACATTTTAAATCAATTTTGTATAAGCTCATATATTACACCCTTGAAATTAATTAGATTAGCTAAATATGTAATGATATTGATATCATTCGTATTGCGATTATTGTCATTGTTATTATCAGTATTTAGCAGTCTAGTCAAGAGTCAATCCATAGAAGGGAATTTTATTAAATTAAATAGCAAATGACACAAAACGGAGCAGCTTGCAAGCAAGGACGGGGATAGATTAATACAGTAAATAAAATTGGACTAAAATTATAATCAGAAGCTTAAATCATTCTATTGAGATGCCTAAGCTTGGGCAATAATCTAAGAATAAAGTTTTCTTTTAGTTTATTTTTTTCAGAACTGATAGCACAAAACATCACAACATAAATATTTAGTCATCAAAAGTTCAAAATACGATAATTCAACGTATCAACGTCCATAGTTCTTTGTTTGCAGGTATTATTTCATTTATAAATTTTAGATTATTCTCTTTGTGACTTGACTATCTTCAAATCACTCCCTTTTGAACACCTCAATTACCCCATTTTTGTTCAAAAGATAAGGAAAAATGGAGTGAGTTGATGAAATTTTTTTGTACTCTTAACAAAAATGGGAGGTAAATTTGGGTTTTCAAAAGCAAATGGGTAATTTAAAGATAGTCAATCAATTATTAAAAGATGGTCACATTCGTAATTATCGATTAACCTTTGCCAGCTACTCAAACCCGCGAACCCGAACCCCAACCCGCGAACCCGACCCGGCCGTTTCTCCGTTTTCCGGCCACTTCACCGGCCAAGGATGGTACCGATCGGAAGCCCTTGAGCCGCTGGTCAGCTTTCCGCCGTCTTTGCCACCAGAAAACGGCCGGAACGCCGTCAATCGAGGCTTGGATTTGCCGTGTGCTTGCCGCCGTGATTCGCCCCGATTCAGCCGGTTTCCGGCTGCGCCACCACCTGGAATTTGTTCCCTGCACGGCCAGCTTCCATTTCCGACCATCCACAGCCACCGGGGAAGCCGATTTCCCGCCGGCCGACAACTTGAGAAATTGCGGCTGTTGAGCTAGATTCCGGCGTCGTTACCGCGCGTGGGAGCTCACCGCCGGCACCGTTGGACTCAGCTCGGTCCAAACTATCTGACCTGAGCTTCCCGACCGCCCCTTCACTGTTGCCGCCGGAATGGCTTCCCCGGCAGCAGGTGGTGGTCCCCAGCCACCACCGGCACACTCCCCCGCTGCCGGCCACCTCTCCCAGCCTCAGCAACCCCTCCACCAGCCCACCCGTGCACCAAGACGATCCTCACGTACACGGGTCCCCTCCAAACGAATTGGGTCTCCGGCGCCTCTAACCACCGTCGCGGCCAGCAGCGGCATTCCCTCTCGGCTGCCCTTGCCCCACCTTGACGCCGGCCAGCCTGACCGATACGAACAGCCACGGGTTGAAGCAACAAGCCCTAGATCACGTAACGATGGCCACCACCTCTCGATCACTGCCGCCGTTCATCCAGCCGCTGGTGACGGCCCACACTCCTCGGTCCATCAACCTCTGCCTTCCCCCACAGAAGCTCAGCCCTCCCGGCCACCTCAGCAGCACTTGTTTGGCCAAGCTGAAATCACCCAAAACCCTAGCCGCCTGCATGCAACTCATGCGTTATTGGCTGCCGCATGTGGTATCATGCTACCCAACGATTCCAACCAGGCCAGCCATGTTGCGACGTCCCCAACCTACCATTGGCTTCCTTACCTCGGGCCCATGCAGCCTCGGATGAGCCACAAGGTCCCTCTTCCCCTCACTGCTCACAACAAGCCATCACACACCAAATTCAGCCCACAAACCCGCCCTCACAGACTAATTTAGCTCGCCCTCAGGAGTGTGCTCCTCCACATCCCACCAATGGTGCTTCGGCTATGCAACAACCCTCTCCACAGTCCGTGCCAGCTCCCACACAAAGCCCCCACAACCCAGAAAATCTACCTAGGCCGAGCCTTGAGCCCAATAATCCCTCTCAACCCCCCACGGCACAGCCCCATGCTCCCCTGCCAGTTCCCTCTCCTCCGAACTTATCTCATGACCCACAATGCCCTACATTACCTACTCCTCAAGTTTTTACAGCTAGTGCCCCTCACCGTCCAGCCCCTGTCAACCATGCAACCCGTCCTCCCCCTTCTAAGCCATCATTTGCCTCCGTTTTGAACCCAGTATCCATCCTTAACCCAACCGCCCCCCCTAGGCCTCATAAGTCATTCCTTGATGCAGTTACGGGTTCTACGGAACCCACAGTACAGGTTAAGCCGACTTCCCTATATCGTGGCGAGCCCGCCATCCATTTTACTACAGCAGAAATACAAGCCATGGCTAAACCATTTACATTAGCTCTCGTCGGTAAGTTCTCCTTTGGCCGGCCTTATATGGACATTATTCGGAGATTTTTTGTAACCTTGGGTTTGAAAGGAAGTTGTCAAGTCTCCTTGCTTGACAACCGGCATGTGTTGATCAAACTCTCTTTGGAAGAAGATTATTCGCGTGTTTGGGTGCGCCAGACTTGGTATGTTAATGGTCGAGGCATGCGCATCTTTAAGTGGAGCACTGATTTCCGCTGTTCGGAGGAGTCCCCTATTGTTCCGGTATGGGTATCCCTTCCGTACTTACCTGTTCATTTTATCCATTGTAAATCTGCTTTGTTTTCTATTGCTTCTGCTATTGGCACTCCATTACGGGTTGATCACGCCACGGCCTCGGTTAATCGGCCATCGGTAGCTCGAGTCCTGGTGGAGTATGATGTTTCGAAGCCGCTGTTGCCTCGTATATGGATTGGAGAGGGGGATTCTGGATTTTGGCAGGACGTTATCTTTGAGCGGGTCCCAGCTTATTGTTCCTCGTGTAGGCATCTTGGTCACTCTGCGGATTCCTGCTACGTTGCTAATCCCGGGCTTCGCAAGCCCAAGCAGCCTGTTGATGTGGCCCAGACCCATGATCAAGGCCCATTACAAGTTACAGCACCTGCTCCTGATCATCAGCCTCCTGTGACTCAGGGTCAGCTTTCAGCCTCTGAGGCTCCCGTTGCGACTGTTGCTCCAGGGATAAGTGCTTCCGTGGGTGAGCCGATTCGGCCTTCTTCGGGAGGTCCGCCTACTGCTGCTATTCGCTCCCCGGCTATGGGTATTCACTCTCCTCCTTCAAACCTCCCACCTCAATCAGACGAGGAGTTTAGCTCCACGGACAATCCAGTAGCTGATGAGTACTTTGCTTCTGAGCCTGAGGGTATCGAAGGGCATCATCGTGACTTCAGCATTGCTGGCCCGCACTCCTCCCGTTCTAGGAAAAGTCGTAAGCACCGCAAGCGACGTTCTGGGCGTTCGCATTGATGATTTCGCATTTATATTTCTGTTACACTGTAATTGGTTTCCATCTCCATTTGTTCTTTGTTTTTCTTCTGCTTGGAAGTTTTGGTTTATGTCCCCCTTCTTATGTATTTTTCGTTTTATTTTAATAATCTACAGGTAAGGGGGTCCCGCCTAACCCCCCCACCCTTGGGTGGAAAAAAATTAAAAAAAAATTTAAAGATAGTCAATTCATAAGAGGAAGCCTTCTGCTACACATCATATGATATACATATCTATTAAATAGAAGTTGTTTAATTGAAAATAGTGTTGAATGAATACTAAAATCTGTTTTGCAGTTACTAATCTTGCAAAACAAACAAAATTAATATTTGAGAAAAAGAATGATTACCTATCTTTCAATTCCCAGCCAGATATATCGGCCACCACTTTTAAAGCGCGTCTCCACTTTTGCACTTTTTCTATATTATCCCTGAAAAATTCTTCGTGTTTAGCAAAAGCTTCTCCAAAACTTGCTGTCTGTTTCCTCACCACAGTTGGTTCTACATCATAGAAAATTGGAAAAATTTGATCCTCTGTGCTTTTGCATTCAACAATCTTAGCAAGTTCATCCAAGCACCAAGTGGAAGAAGCATAATTTTTTGAGAGAACAATAATCGAAATTCTTGATTCTTCAATTGCTTTAAGGAGATTTGGTGAAATGGATCCTCCTTTCTCAAGTTGTTTGTCATCCCTGAACACATAAATTCCTTTATTGTTCAAAGCAGTTATAGAGATGACCTATGAACCTTTTACGGGTGTCTTCTCCTCTAAAGCTTAAGAAGGCATCGTATTTCCCATGAGAGATAGTTTGGATGCTCGTGGAAGCCATTATATTAATTTGTTCCTGAAAATTTAGAATAAACAAGTGAAATCCAGTGAACCTACAATACTATGCAAACAATAAGATTCATTCAAAATTATGGGCAGCACAAAAATGAAAATGTTATAGATTATATATAAATTCTACTTTTTTTAACCACCTAAACACTAACTTATATGAATAGTGACTATAAACAATATTGTGTGGGCAGTATTGTATAAACATTAATCCATAAACAATAATTTCAAGATTAATTAAGTAGAAAAATTAATATGTCTAACAATAATTTCAAGATTAATTAATTAGAAAAATTAATATGTCTATCATTTTAATTAATATGTCTATCATTTTAATTAGAAAAATTAATATGTCTTTCAGATGCTGATTGGAGAGTGTGTTTGCCGACTATTACTTAAGCAAATCTTAATTAGAGCCTCAAAGAGAAGCAAATTAAAGAGTTGATACAATACAAATTAAATTAACATTCAAAGCTTTCTTTCAATTTTAATTCTTTCCTTTTCTAAACATCCAGGATGTGCAAATTAATTCTGCGTATAAAAGAGAAATGTATAAAATAAAACTTACAGCTTTGAGTGTGTTGAAAGAAGCCACCTAATTGATCTGATCAACTCCAATGAAGTATTTTGATTCAAAGGAAAAGAAGTTAATCAGGTTAATATGTTTCTTTAGGAAAGAAAAAATGCAATTTCCAGCTCCCCAGATTTATTTGTACGTATTCCAAAAGCAAGTCTTGGTCATCTCAGAAAGTAGGGGCAAAAAAGGCAAAAAAGGCGAAAGGAATCTAAAGGTTATACTTTTTGACCACTTCGTATATGTCTTCCGGATAGGGATAGCAACGTGAAAGCAGAGGATTTTTTTTTTTTTTGTTTTTTTCAATTTGGAGAATTAAAGCGATTACACAGTTTCCAGCTCCTCAGTTGCGTTGCATATTCCAAAAGCAAGTCTTGGTCAAAAAGTGTCACTCCTCAGTCTTTACCCCACACGATGAAATTACCGTTCAATGAAGCTTCCTCTTAATGATTGAAATCACACGTCGTCGCCACTCGGCCTTGTTAGAGTGCAATAATGTCTTCATCTGTTAAAGTTCTAATAATTTATAATAATTAACTCATCGACTATGATTCGATGAAGATGCAACCCTGAGGAATTCAGCTGCAATCACTTGCATCGGATTTGTGTAGATTTATCTTTAATATATTGTCTATCAGCTTAAGCTTTTCGATTTTATATTGGCAAATGGGAGTGTAACACCCTAGGTGAATCCTACATCGGCAAAATATGGGAGAAATATTGAGTTTGTAAGGGGTGATCCACACCTTAATTGACAAGACACGTTTTGGGGTGTATGGGCGCTTCAGAAACAAAACCGTGCGGGCCTTGTTAAGGCTCAAAGCGAACAATATCTTGCCAGGTCTATATTGGGTTATGACATAAGAATATCGTGTGCACACTCAGAACACCCCAAATCCAACACGTGCGAATCATGCAATGAAGGAGGTTACTTTCATATCAAAATCCTTACACAAAATCTCAAACTGAAATACTTCAAAATTTTAATCAAACAAAACCACAAATCCATGTGTGTATCACTAAATAGTCTCTCTCAAGAACAAAAATATTCTAAAAGTCTCGAAACTCTCTAATTACAAGTTCATAAAATAAATAAAATGCAAAGGAAACATGAGTTCATCCTTCACTTATTCAACTACGAAAAATTAACTGAATCTCTAGCTCCAAACATAAGCACACCTCTCAACAAGGTACTTAATTTGCAAAAAGTAACCACGAGGGGTGAGCCGTCAACTCGGTAAGTAAAACCATTCCCAACGCACTAGGTTTATCGAGTATCAAAAGTATTGCAAGCCCTTTTTTTATTAAAACATATATTATAATTCATAAATTTTATAAAACAACATATTATAATAAGATAACATAAATTCATAGTAATTCAGAATATCGAAGCATAGCCAATTATGAAAGCAAATCGTATAACACATACACAGAAAACAAAATATTAGCTCATGTCACATAATATCACCTATACTCCCGGTGACTCGGCCAGAAACAGAAACAGAAATAGAAACAGAATCAGAATCAAAATAACGTGTGCACATTCAAAACAGAAACCCAGTACTGGTCCAGAACATATATATATATCGTATTGTACGATCAAAATCAGAATCCGAATCAAAATAACTATAGATAATGGGCCAAAACATTCAAATTAGTTTTTCATATGTAATGACTTGTACGTGGCACTTTGCACTGTATGTGGCACGTTCACGACACTTTAGCCCTTGAGAGGTGGCCCCTATATAATCTTAAGAGGTGGCCCCCGTACAATCATAAACAATTTAAATCGTATATGGGCACAAAGCATTCGTATCAAATTCATAAATGTCCATAACAATAATTTTAGGCATGCAAAATATTTTGTAGGCAAAATCATAAAGATAATCATGTAACAAAATAAATTACATATTCAAAAGCATTTATAATATTTTGTTAAAAGGAAGAAATAATTTTGAGTTACATAAACTAATTTTGTTATGAAAATCGATTAATATTTTAAGTAGTATAAAAAACACTTATATCTATAATAATATCAAAATAATCATACATATTCAGTACATTAGGAATAAAGTTACTTACCTTGATAACAGAACTGATCTAACACACTTCTAAGCCTTTAAGAGCCTCAAACACCTCAGACACCTTAAATAAAAACAAGATATAACTATTAATAACTTATTTTACGAACTTGATTTTCTAATTTATACCCATATAAGTCTGATTCTCAGAATTTTAACTCCTAATCAAAAAATCAGAATGACATAATATTGTACAGAACTATTCTCGACATCCATGGGTATCTCATGAAAAATTTTCAAGAAGATCTGATGCCAAAAACATTTTCAAAACTATTTCTTCTTAACAAATTCGAAACTGTTTTACAGTGCCTTAACTGAACAAAGTAGGTTCCGAGATTTTTATAAAATCAGAAATTAATCAAAAAATTATGAAATTAAAACTGTGAATACTAGTCACATATATTAATCTTTGTTTAAAATTTCATACTTTTTCGAATTCATTTGATTGTACAAATAATTTTTTGAATCTAGTCATTCTGCTGGAATCGCAATTTTCCAGTGCAACAGTGTCAGTTTCGAAAATCCATATAAAACTAAAACGAACACAAATCTTATGAAACAAAATTTATTCAATAAGCCCCACATATCTAGTTTTCATAAAGATAGGGTTCGTATTAAGAATCTTTCATAAAATATCTATTTAATTTTGAGATATTCATGCTGTCTAGAATTGTCCAGTGTGTTTATTGCATTAAGGATTGATTAACAAGACTCAGCAATAAATCCAAGTCCCAAACACAACTTATATACATCCTAAATCATGCATAATAATCTATATCAATCTAAAATCATGTTAATAAAACCTTAAATAGAGCACAATGATTGGAAATCAAATAGAACATAGAGAGAGTAAAACTTACCAACCGTTAAAACTCTCTCTCTCCTCCCAAGTAAAAGTTTGAATCCTAAGGTATGAGTGAAGAATAATGAATAGCAGAGAGAAATAAAAAGGATACTGTGGATTTAAGGTTATGGGAGAGGAAAAAGTATAAATTTATAGGGAGTCTTAGGAAACCCTATTAATTTAAGAAAGGGTAAGTCTTTTCCAAAATTATCCCATGAATAATCCTTAGTAATAAGGATAATATTGTCTTTTAAAAATTCCCATAAACAAAATTTCCATAATTTAAAATTACAGATTTTTTTTTTTTTTTTTTTTTTGGTGTTATAGGGAGCTTGCTGTGAGCTGATAACATTTAAAGGAAGTTAAGCTTTCCGATTTCATATTGGCAAATGGGAGCTTGCTGTGAGCTCATAACAATTAAAGGAAGTTAAACCGTTTCCTTCGAGCTTCCATACTGTAGCTTCCACTTACCTTTGTTATTTGTTGTTTCTGTTCTGAGTTGAGCCTTGTCGACTCCGTAATTTGTATGCTTATTGCTAGTAATCCTTCACTGTGCTGTTAGTGTAATGTTGATTCCATCGCTGCTAGGAATTCCGCGAACAAATTTCACAAAAGGTTTGAACGAATTTCACAAATTTTCCAGAAACGTATGGGCCCCATATGTCTTTCATTTCTATTCCCTCTACTATTTTAAGAAATAAACACTATGAATCATTTTTATTCTAAATTTCGATTCTTGAATCCCATGAATAAATACACCATTAATGTAGCTCATGAAAGTAACCAGAGTAGTAAAAAGCCGGTAAAGACAACTATTGGGAAAAGAATTATAGCAAATTGGTCATAATTATTACTAACAACAAATTGTATCTGTATACGAAACAAAGTGTTCAATGCAAGTAGGGGGTTGGGATTAGACGTACGCAAGAGTTTAAAGAATAATTAATTAAATGTTCTCACAATATGTAATACTTTTCTAAAATAGATTTGGGTTAAAATCTTGTCTTTGGTCTTAATTTCAATGTGGAAAAAAAAAACACTTTCAAAAGAGAAAAAAAAATAATTTGAAATACATGAAGCAATTAGCTAGTTACACAAATCATAGACCTGTAAAAGGAGCAATTAGTTTGGACTCCCAGCAAGCTCTCGTCTCCTTTCTTATTTACATTTTTCCAAATAGAGAGAGAGAGAGAAATCTTCTGTACACTAATTTGTTAATAATATAAATTACATAATGCTCCTTTTGTCTGACACAAGCTCTGCGAGACAGAGCAACATATACTATTCGGGTTAAAAAATGAACAAGAATCTATAATCCAGAGGAGACGACATTGTCGGTTACAAGAAATGAATGTTTGCCTATCATCCACTAATTATATACGACATGTCTGTTGTTTTGAAAGGAGATTCGTATGATTAACACGTAATGTCGTCTACCAGAATAAGTTACGTTACGTTACGTACGCGATCTTCAAGAGGACGTAGCCTAGAAATAGCTGAATCTCAATCATCAAAGTGTTAAGGCCTCGTTTGACATTAAGATTTTGTAGAAATAAGTTATAATTATAAAATAAAATTAATAATATATACTAAATATAATTTTTAAATAATAATTCTGATAAAACTCATACAAGTGAGAGATTAAATTAAATTAGATTTCAAAGTACAACAGATAGTATTTATTAAATACTTTAGTATTATTAATTTTGAAATTATAATTGTCCAACCTTAATCCTAAGCAAAGCCTAAGAGAGGTCTTTGTTGGGGGTGGGGGGGAGGGGAGGAAGCAGGGGCACCAAGACTAATTCATCGATTGATCTTGTATCCAAGATTTTTCTATTATTTTGAAGGTCTTAAACATTCGCTCATCATAAGCAAGATAATTCGTAGTAGAATGAACTAGGTATGGTACCTTGATTCCTCTAATTATCCTGGATCAAGAACTGAAATCTCATAAAAATAGGCAATTAAACCCGAGTGTGTGCCTGCAATAGGCACTCTAAACGCTTAAAGTCAGTATTCAAGATTTGAAAGCAAATTAATTTTGAATTTTCTGTTGATTTGATTTTGGGAAGTAGCCACAGATCGTTTCTCGATCTTTCAGCTCCTATTTATAGACTAGAGATGAAGATTAGGGAGATAATACTTTTTAGATTTGAATCATCGTTATTCAGTCTCTTAATTTGATTTTGATACATAGTCAAATTCATTAACTATTTTTGTTTCTATTCGAGTTTTCAGCACATGGTTCTGTTAATAATCACATACGGTTGAGAAATGTACAATTTTTAAACAAGTACAGGAAATGCAAATTATTCTGAAAATAAAAGAGAAACGTACAAGATAAAATGTACAGCTTATTGGAACTCCAGTGAAGTATTTGCTCAAAGGAAAGAAATAACCAAATCACGCAACTTCTAGCTCCGCATCCTCAGCTATGTTTGTATGTTGTATTCCAAAAGCAAGTCTTAGTGAAAATTGACTTGCATAATTAATTATTCGTTATAAACTTCCACTTGTCATCATTGATTATTCAAAGAATTATTAAATAGCATAAAATAAATAGCCTACAAAAATGCCGTTCGGGCACCATCCAGTAAATTGATTTTGAAATCGAAATATATAAGTACACTAATAATAATATTATACAAGCTTTGGTCAACAAGAGTCAGCTCAGCTAACCTAATTGATACTGTTAGTTAGTGGCATCCGCGTTAGCAGCATGAGCTTCTGATTTCCCCCGCCAAAACCAAACCTCCGAACTTAACGAATTTGAATCGTTCTTCGACAATAACAGAGCAATTTGTGAGGCTCATAATTTATGCTTGAATTTAGGAGATTGTTAGAGAACCTGCTATCAGACCTGAACTTGTGACCGAGCCAAAAGAAGTGGCCACCTAAGATTGAAATTTGCTATGATTTGATTTAACTTTTCCAGTTGTTAATTGTGGGACAGGTGAGAATCTGAGCCTGAGTTTCCTCGATCAGTTCTGGTATAAAATCTAAAATCTAAATTGTTCCATGAGTCCGAAAAACTCTGTTGAACTACACTGAAAGCAATTCACAAAGAAGTAATATAGTTTGCATATTATACAGTTACTTCAAATTATGAATTTACTTAACTGCTCTCTGTTTCAAAAAATTGAATTGTTCTGCTTTTTGCCCGGTTCTTACAAGCTACTGGCCTATCTTATCTGCACCTAAAATTCACATATTGATTGTTTTCTTGGGAAACCATAGAGTTGAAGTAATAATGCATCATCTGTCTGTTCAAGACATATGGTTCCTTCTTGGGCATTTTATCAAACGTGTTCTGGACAGGGAATAATACACGGTTCCTAACCAATTCCTCCCTATATCTAAATTATTGATCCCAGCATCAGTGCCTAACAAAGACGCTTCAACATTAACCGTTTATACTTGATACCGTTCAACAAGAGAAGAAAAGCTCTAATGCCTTAAAAGCAAAAATAAATCCCAAATCCTGAGAAGAGTCGGTCAAGTTGTATTTAGTG
>JAEVFN010000156.1:0-98382 GCA_030449075.1 Murraya paniculata | reverse complement strand
AACTTTTTTTTTTTTTTAAATTACAAGGGACTAATGCCCAGTATTACAACTCATATTACATGGACTATTTATTGATATATTTTCAATCAGACAATTACTGGAACTAGAACCTAGATTTTACCCTCTTAAATATTCAAAGGATGTCTACTCGATTCTCATTTCAAGAGAGAGAATACTACCTTTACACAATTATCTTTATAATTGTGAAGAAAATTTTAGCCCCATCACTAACTCAATCTTGACCCAAAAACTATTACTAGAATTATTCTTGTGACAACTGGCACAGAATGTTTGTGGTCATATGAGATAAGCCTAGGAGCAGACTCCAACCTTTGTTATTCCCTCAATAATTTCTCATTAAAATTTTCAATTAATTTTCGACTGCATGACTATAAAGTCACAATTTCATGATCTAGTTTGCATCAAATGAGAATCCTAACTTTTTTAGTACTGTTAAGCACAAGGGGTCATCAGAGTTCAGAATCATTAATAGATATATACATAAATATTTCAGAGCTTCCTCGAATTGTTACGCTTTCTTGGTTTCCTCCACTAAAATTTTGGATTAAAGTCAACATGGATGGTATATCAAAAGGCAATCCTAGCGTGGCTGCTTGTGGTGCTGTTTGTTTCGGAATGACAACTACGAGTGTGGGTGGCTTTGCTTGCCCTCTTGGCACTTAAACTTCCTTTTTACCGGAGCTTATGGTGGTGATATTGGCTCTTGAACAAGCTTACGCTCGCGGTTGGCATAATCTAGTGATTCTGTGCTTGCTGTGCTTCATCTTCACAACTGTCTTGCTCTTCTCAATTCTATGGTGGTCAGGTTCACTCATATCTATCGGAAAGCAAGTAGTGCTCCTTCTGATTTAATCCTTTCTTCGTATGTCGTGATGATGATGGGTAGTCGTCCTATCGATTCTGCTCAGATGTTGGGGCTATGTTACTTGCTGGTTGGTATTTCTTATAAGTTCCTGCTCATGCTACTGTTCATAGGTGATCGTGCTTTAAGCTTTTGGCTGTTATTCTTTTAGTTATCGATATTTTTTAGCTATTTGTTCCCTCTGGCTGACGTGTTCTATTACTCTTTTAATAAATTTTGCGTACATTTGAAAAATATAAAAATATTTCAAAGCAACAAGCCTGCCGATATATGAAAAGCCTTGCAATTTTCCCCTTTGTTCCCCCTATATCAAACAACCCACTTTATTTAACAATTAACTAAACCATGAACCATACACTATATGACCGCCAACGATTTCATTACATAATTATTCTGTTTTCAAACACGCCCAATCAAGTTAGTTAGTTAGTTTTAAGTAGTTATTTAGTTTTAACTCTTATATTTCTTTCTCTTTAATTACAGCTTAATCATATCATGTCAGCTTCTTTGAATTATCGCAACGACAGATGGCTTGTGAACAAAATGAATCTGCCATAGCTTACACTACCTGCATCATCAAATTCTTCAATTGTTTTTTTTCCTTTAAGCAGACATTTAAATTTTTAGTGGTAAACTTTCACTTCTGATCACGGGCGCTTTTCAGTTTTTTGTTTCCGGAACTTATTGTTATGGGTAATGAGTATTTAATTGAGTTATCAATCTTTGGTGAATTATGCGGTTTGATTTAATTACTGAAAATTGTTGCTTGGAAATTTTTTTATAAACCCTAAGCTCCATTAAACTGAAAAATAAAAGATGAATAAATGGTGAGAGCTATTACATCAGAAGACCCATAAGGATCTTAGACAAAACAAAAAACAAAGCACACAAAGAGATTACATGAATCTGTATTGAGGAAATCCCAAATGATCTTTACATGGTGCATCTTGAATGACTGTAGGAGTTCCTAAATCTTTTATCAAACTATTTGCAATTAAATGATTCATTCAAATGTTCCTAAATCTATTTGTAATCTATATTGCAATAGATTCGTACGCTTGCGAGTACAGCAAAGGCGCCGTTGTCGGGGAGGTAAGTCATTTTAGTTCGTAGAGTTAATTTTCTTTATAAATATTGTGTAAATAACATTTTGTGCAGATTTTTGTTTTTATTCTTCTTTCCTTAAATTTTACTTTGCCCACAAAATTTTTAAAAATTTCACTTTCATCCATCACTTTTCTATCATCTACTTCTAAAAGATTGCAGATTGACTATAAAAGTTTATAAAGTTATCAAATAGGTCCTCGACCGAAATTTCCCATAACAAGAGAGTTTAGACCTACAATTTGAACTTTTCTGGACTCAATTTAGACTTGACTTGGACCAAATAAATGTGACTATTAATTTTAAAAATTAACCCAATGACCCGATAGTTTGAATGAATCATTTAATTGGTTAAATCATTGAATGAAACAAAAAACAAAGCACACAAAGAGATTACTAACCTACTAGGGAAATGCAACGCTGGTTAAATCCTAAAATGAAAGAAGTTGTTAGAGCTGAAGTTCTTAAACTATTAGATGCAGTATCATTTACCGCATTTCTGATAGTTCATAGGTTAGTCCAGTACGAGTTGTTTCTAAAAAGTCTAGAGTCACAGTAGTCACCAAGTGTCGATAACGAATTAATACCCACTAGAGTGACTACAGGATGGGGTGTATGCATTGATTAGAAAGCTGATTCTATCACACGAAAAGATCATTTTCCTTTACCATTCATTGATCAAATGCTTGAGAGATTAACGGGTCATAAATTTTATTACTTTCTAGATGGCTACTCAGGATATAATCAGATCCCTATAGCACCTAAGGACCAAGAGAAAACTAATTTCACTTGCCCTTTTGGTACATCTGCATATAGGAGAATGCTATTTGGATTATGCAATGCACCTGCCACATTTCAACGATGCATATTAAGCTTTTTTTTGATATGGTTGAACACTTCCTTGAAGTTTTTATGGATGATTTTTCTGTTTTTGGTGATTCATTTGATCAATGTTTACATCATCTACTAGTTCTGCAGAGAGATATAAAGAAGAATTTAGTTTTGAATTGGGAGAAATGTCATTTTATGGTAAGACAAGGTATTATTCTTGGTCACATCATTTCAAGCAAAGGTATTGAGGTTGACAAAGCCAAGGTAGATCTTATTTCTAATCTTCCCCCACCCAAAATAGTGAAAGAGGTAAGATCATTCCTTGGGCATACTGGTTTTTATAGACGTTTCATTAAAGATTTCAACAAAATCTCTAGACCCTTATGCAATCTACTTGATAACGATGTACCTTTTGTCTTTGATGATTCATGTCATGTGGCATTTGAAAAATTAAAGCAGTTGTTAACTACATCACCTATCATCAGCCCCCAAACTGGAACTTACCTTTTGAGCTCATGTGTGATGCATCAGATTATGAAGTAGAAGCAGTGTTAGGCCAAAGAGTTGATCCCATGTCATTTACTACGCTAGTATGACATTGAATGATGCACAATTGAATTATTCAACACTGAAAAAGAAATGGTAGCAGTAGTGTTTGCATTAGAAAAATATCGATCGTATCTCATAGGATGTAAAATAATTGTGTTCACAGATCATGCTGCTTTTAAATATCTTTTTTAAAAAAAGATGCAAAGGCTAGACTAATTCAATGGATGTTACTTTTATGGGAATTTGACCTTAAGTTCAAAGACAAGAAAGGCACAGAAAATGTGGTGGCAGTTCATCTCTCTCGTCTTAATTTTGACATAATGCCTAAACCCTTGCCATTGAACGAATCATTTCCAGATGAGCAACTAATGAGTGTGGAAGTATTACTATGGTATGCTAATATAGTTAACAATCTTGTTACAGGTCAACTTCCAGAACATTGGACTAAGCAAGATAAAGCAAAATTTTTCGTGGAAATAAAGAATTTCTTTTGGGATGATCCTTATCTGTTCAAGTATTGTGTGGATCAAATTATCAGACGTTGTGTCCTAGAGAGCGAATTTTAAAATATCCTTTCATTCTGCCATGAACAAGCTTGTGGAAGCCATTTTAGTGCTAAGAAAACTGCTGCTAAAGTTTTACAATGTGGTTTCTATTGGCCAACTTTATTTCGAGATGCTTATATTTTTTGTTCTTCATGTGACAGATGTCAACGTATGGGAAGCATTACACGCAGGAACATGATGCCACTAAATTCTATTCTAGTGGTTGAAATTTTTTATGTGCGGGGCATTGATTTCATGGGACCATTCCCTTCTTCTTTTGGCCATCAATACATATTGGTTGATGTCGACTACGTATCCAAGTGGTGCAAGTAATACCATGCAGAACCAATGATCATAAAGTGGTGACGGATTTTTGAAAAGTAATATTCTTTTACGCTTTGGATTCCCTCGGGCGATAATCAGCGATGGCGGTACCCACTTCTGCAATAAATCATTCAAAGTTCTTTTGGCAAAGTATTCCATTACACACAAAGTGGCTACCCCGATATCATCCACAAACCAGTGATCAAGTCGAGATATCCAATAAGGAAATAAAGCACATATTAGAAAAGACAGTAAGACCTAATAGAAAAGATTGGTCATTGAGACTTGATGATGCATATGGGAATTTCGAACAGCCTTTAAGACCTCGATTGGAATGTCACCGTATAGGCTAGTATAAGGAAAGCTTGTCACCTACCTGTGGAACTCGAGCATCGTGCATATTGGGCCATCAAGAAATTCAACTTTGACATGCAACAGGTTGGTTCAAAAAGAAGCTTACAGTTGGTAGAACTTGAGGAAATTCATAATGATGCATACGAAAATGCCAAGATTTACAGGTAACGAATGAAAGTCTTTCATGACAAGCAAGCTATGAGGAGATCTTTTACACCAGATCAGAAAGTGCGTTAATTCAATTCTCGCTTGCACCTATTCCCAGGTAATTACGCTCTCGATGGTCTGTTCCATTTATTGTTTACACTGTTTTCCCACATGGAGCCATTGAAATCAAGGATCCAAAGAACAGTGTCACTTTTAAAGTTAATGGTCAAAGATTAAAGCCTATCTAGAGTACCAACCACAAGAAGAAGACACTGAAATAAATTTGGGTGACCTACCAGATCTGGACTAAAACCTTTTCTTATTTTTTCAGTAATTTAACTTTTTGTTATTTTATTTTACTATTCATTTACTAATTGAAATTATTTGTTTACTGCTAAAGTGTGTTTGACAGTTGTGTTTTCTCTAGTCATTTGCACCATACGCCATGAATACCTCAATTAGACAGATCCTCTTCAACCACCTTAAGCGACTTCTGCATGTGAAGCGTCACCTAAACGGCTTGATCCAATTGTCAATCACCTATTTGGGATTTACGACCACCTAAGCTATTACCTCATGTTGAAGAGCTAGAAGGGCAACTCAAGGAAATAGTATTTATGTAATCCAATTAGAACTTGAGGTAAACTCGATAAGAGGATGAAGGTGAGTTAACATCTTGTTTTCCATAACGTGCGTTTTGTTTTTATTAGATTTGTTATTTCTTTGGTGTATTATCATTTGTCACGCTAGTTAAGTGACGGATAATGGTACTCCGTGACTATTGCGTCGGTTCCTTCAGTTTCCCACAATAACTAATATTCTCTAACCAAGGTATGGATAGGAACATAGCTCTTGCTAAGCTTCACAAGCGATTTCCCTCTCTTCCTCAGAATGCACTCCTCACAATCTACAAAGCTCGGTCCGAACGTATGCGCTTGCTTATGAAGAATAATATCCCCGTTAACATTCGTTGGTTAATCGAAGCCAAAGTGCAGTTAGCAGGAGAATTAACTCATAAATTTGTTGCCTACAAGCCTAGTTGCGGGAAAGGAAATTATGCAAGAAACGAAGAGTTGCACGACTTTCAGTTGCTTGTCATAAGTGTGCTAGAATGCAATGCTTTAAACAACCATGCACTTCTTTAGGAATGGTATCCGACAACAGGGAAGATAAGATTAAATTTATTAAGGATGGCTTGAATAAGGAGTCATTGAATTTTTGTCTCTTGAAATGCATCCCAGTGGATACGTACAGCGTGCAATTCTCCAGTTGTGGCCATTATTCCAAAAAGAACGTGCACGATAATCTCGGGAATCTGACTATAAACGACCCTGTTTGCCAGTTTATAAGAAAACTGGATGGGAACCTATCCTCGACCCATAGAGGGTGTTCAAGCCGTTTCTAGACGTAAAACTAGAGGAAGATGTGAGCCACAATCACAGCTACCGGTACATATTCTTTTTATGGTGTGATTTTATCTTTATTTACCGTTTGTTTTTCTTTACTATTTACTTTTGACTTGTAAGCCACGAACGTCACGCGTCATTTGACAAATATATCGCCTCATTACAGTTGTGTATCATTATGTTTGTCACCAAGATCTTTAAATACAAACTTATTTTGTTAACCACTCACAAATATTTTTGAGAATTGTTTCAATGGCAGCAACTTCAAATAACCAATTCAAAAATGTTTGTGTGCTTTCTGGTTCTCGTTATGGAAAATACAAAGAGTTTGTTGAAGCAGCTATAGATCTTGGTCGAACACTAGCAGAGAGACAGATGCACCTGGTATATAGAGGAGGTGACAGAAGGTTATCCAAATTTGTTTCAGAAGCTACCTTCACCAAAGGAAGCCAAGTGCTCAGTATCATCCCAAAGGCACTAAAACCTCTGGAATGTGTGTCCGATGCACCAATTGGAGAAGAGATAGCTGTCTCAAGCATGCAAGAAAGAATAACTGAAATGTTAAATCATGTTGATGCCTTCGTTACCAGGAGATCTTGCAACTTTAGAGGCGCTGATGACATTCGCATCTTGGGCACATTTGAACATTCATCAAAACCCATCGGTTTGTTAAATGTTAATAACTTTTATGATGGCTTGATGACGTTTCTTAACATGCAATCAAGAATCATTTCATTCCTTTTACAGTAAAACAACTCTTTTTTTGTGCCCCTACTACTAATGAGTTACTTGATCTTTTATAAGATTACAGACCAGAGCCAGATCCCAGGACCTCAGCATTGGATTGGTCAACCAATGATGGTAACAGTAGCAATAGTAAGAAGTGCAAATTAGATTTAACCCCTCCGTTTATAAATCTTTTCTTGTGTCACAATATTCAGGTAACGTCTTCTAAATTCTACTTCTTTCCTTTTAGACATTAAGGACAATGTCTCTTTCTGGTTAGGGGGTGGGAATAGTTGACAATTGTGGAATAAAAATTGTGTTTTGTAGTCACTAACCTTTTCTAAATTTTTGAGTCGAAGATGGCCGAATATGGAATGTAGTTACTCTAGAAACGCATCTTCTTAGTCTTGGTATTAAAAAAAAAAGTTTTTAAAAGATTCAAAAAAAAATTCAAGGCATTTTGTGTGATCTTTTGACATTGGACGACGTGGTGACTTTTGCATTTTAGTATTTGTATTATCTTTGGCTTTGATTTATGTATACCATGTTTGTCACTGTCTATATTGATGCTGGTGACTTGTGTGAGTTGAGAAATTTGATGAGTGAAATTGATTGGGTTATTTGAAGGAATGAACATGTCATAGTAAATACCAAATGAGTTTTTGAGCCTATAATTTTCCTGAAGAGTAACCATTTTTTATAGCTTAATGTTTTATGCATGATCTCTATCTTTTCTCTTAAGTCAACCAATAATAGATATAATGAGAGAAAAAAAAAGAACAAAAGAAAGAAAAAAATTATGTGTTGCCACATCTAAAAGTCCATTGAACTAGTAGATATGAAGACTACTCAGTACCCTAAAAAATAACAGAAATGCCATCTTGATCCATTTGAGTCTTTTCAAGCTATCCCTATTGTGAAATATCCATATTACCCCTTTTGAGCCTTTAAAAAAAAAAACCTAAATCCTATCCCATTCCGATTTGGAATATTACCCTATATTTTACATTTTCCTTCACCTATTTATGTTTGAGAAAAATATGAAAGATTTTTCTTTTTAAGAAAAATGGTGCACTATTAAAAAAAAAATCATATGTATGAATGATAATTTAAAAAAAAAGAGAAGAAAAAGCACCTTACAATTTTCAAAAGATCTCCATTTTTCTCAAACATATATTTTGTTCTTTCAACTATCTCTTCTGTATTACCCATTTCTCTAACCTACATTACATCCTAATAAAAGTCTTCCTTTTAGAGGACTATACTCTGAAGTAGAAGTCGGTATAGGCAAAAAGATGTGGTTATACATACATAAATAAAAAAAAAAAGTTCATACAAATGATATTGGTTTGACTGATAATTCATTTGACTAGAGATCATATTTTTTTTTGCTATAAACATTATTCCTTCATCTTGGTGAGAGTGTGTGATATTGCTTTCTTCCAATCCATCATTCCTTGGAATAATTGTTTTTATTGATTTTGAGAGTGTCATTCTTACCCGAGAGATTTTGAGGTTTGGCATGTCATTCTGAAAGTGGCTTAATTAATGTAGCTTTGATAATCGATCATTTTGCATACGTTTACCAGACTCGTTTGTGTGACTGGTTGATGTGGAAGTGATATTTCAAAAGTGGAGATAATGCTTATACTTTTATTTGATTGTTATCATTATTTGATTAAGAAGTAAACACAAATGCCCAAAAAAAAAAAAACCAGATTTTGATTTGAATTTTGTCGAATATCATCGCTTATTTGCTAGAGACTAGCAATAAGCTGGTTGCGGGTGTGTTAAGTTCTGAAAAATATATATTTACAAGGATAGAATTGTCATTTTGTGCTCTAAGTCTCACTAATATTTCTATTTTTATTTAGTTATATTTTCAAATTTTAAATGTGTGTCTTGTTATAATTTGAGTATTTTATATATTTTAGGGATATTTTAGTTATTTCATGATTAACGAGAAGTCGGACAGCAAAACAGATCGTGTTTTTGAGCTCAGAATAGCTGAAAACCTTAGAAGGACATAAAAGGTAGAATCGTATATGTGAACAGTGCCGTATACATGAATAGTACCGTATGCGTAAACAGTACCGTATGCGTGAACAGTTCGTACATCTAAAATCTTGGTGGGGTCTAGCAAACGCAGCTTTGACCGATGATGTGGCATCATCTTATTCGACCAAAAATGCTGATGTGGCTTTGACCGGATGATGTGGCGTTGACTGATGACATGGCGTTGACTGATGACGTGGCAACATATTAGTGGACCGAAAAACATGTGTACGATACATGCACAAACACGGAATGAGTGATGTGTTCAATCCAATCAAAGCTTGCCACGTGGCGCACTCCTGAGCATCCAAATTGATTTTATTCGATGGCCATGATTTACTCAGTGTATCTATAAATAGGGGGCTACCCCTCATTACTTGACATATCTGAATTCATTTTTTATCTCTGATTTCTGTAATTCCCTCCCTATACTGTATTTTCTATGTATTTTATTAAAATTTCTATTTTACCCCTAGTTAAAAAATGAGTAGCTCGTTTATTTTCAAGCTTGGGTTAAAGGTGAACCTTAACATGATCCATAGGCTTAATTTGGTAAGTTTACTTTATCTTTCTCTGATTCATTTAGGTTGTTTTGATTTCTCGTTGACAAATAGTAATAATTTTGTTTAAATTTTGCACTGTTATATTGGCTCCCTAATGCAAGATTATTACAGTTTGGCACGATGAGCACTTTACATTATTAATTAGAGAAAAACACCTCCCCTCTAGTATAGTGGTCCATCTTGACTCAGTGTTGACAGAGAATAAGTCAGAGTTATTTAGTAGACAGTTTTGCCACATTGTCGACAGTAGAATTATTATCACCTAGCACTGTGTGTACTTGATACCCATTTAACATTAGATTATTTCCCCTGACATAATGAGCACTTGATACCCTATTTATTAGAGATAGACCTATGAGGAGTGAAAATAGCCTCTCATAGATTAATTAGAATTTAAAAAGAAATATTAAGCCCATGGTGAAATGTTGAGTGTGAATCTAAAGACTCAATCACTTATTTTATATTGTTTCATCTTAATTTGTTCAAGTTATCTTTTTAATTTAAATCTTGCTCAAAAATCACATCCTACCGATTCACATACAAACTTGAAAAATCAACCCTACATACAATTAAATCTACCTCCTCGTGGGATCAACACTTGTCACCACAAATCTATACTGCAATAAATTTGTGCGCTTGCGAGTACAACAAATTTGCACAACAAGATTTTGATTATGTTTATGAACCTTTTTTTTTTCTTTTTTAACCCAATTCGGCAAAAGAATTAAAAGCGTTAGATCTGACCGTGGTGGTGAGTACTATGACAGATATGACGGTTCAGATGAACAACGTCCAAGATAGTTTGCTAAATTCCTAAAAAAAAAAAAGAAATACAGCTCGAAATCCTGTCAAAGCATCTAGTTAAGTAAATAAACAAAACTACAAAGATCATCTTTCAAGGAACAAAAATCTGCTAAACCTGCATCCTTTCTTTCAAGGAACATAAATAATATATTATTGATTTTTAATTGACGCTTTCTGTCTAATTACCTTCTCAAAAAATGTAACAATGAATTCAAGAGCAACTGGGAAAAAAAAATTGAGTTTTTGGAACTCAAAGAAAGGAACAACAATGAATTCAAGAGGAGTTGAATAAAAAGCGAGATTTTTCATTGAAGATTGAACTGAAAAGGAGAATTATAAATTAAGATTTAAATTTTGGGAATTCAAGGGTTAGAAAGGAAAATGGCCGAGAAAATGTGAATCATGGGGCCATTAATAACTTAAAATATAATTAAAGGTGATGCTATTTCAAAACTTAGAATTAATCGAGACGTTCATACCATTAATTATGCAATTCATCAAAGAACCATTACAATAAGCTATATTATTCTATAATTTCCCTTTCAAGAAAAAATCTTGAAACAAATAATCAGAGGCTGCTAGCGAGCAAACACTATATGATCCTTTATACAATACCCATCTTTGAAATTGCATTCAACGAAGTTGTCGGCTTGGGCATCGGCGCATATACGTATCTCCGTCAAATGAGGGACGGTACGTGGTCCCCGTTTACAGCTAATTATTAACTGCTAGAACCTATTATGTACTCCATAATGGAACGGTAATCTTCTGTCCGATAACTAGTTCCGTTGCTTGTAAAAATTTAGTTGGAAGTTGATAATTTACTTGTGACTTCTTCATCAGCGAGACGCTTTCTTGAAATAGCTTCGTGCATTTAGTACATCTTCAGCACATCTTCCATGCTTTAGCCACTCGTGTGACCAAAATGCTTCAGAACTCTTGGGAGTAACACTGCTCCAGTATTTATCCATATCCTTTTTAAGAGATTTACTATCCGTTTCTAACTGTAGGAACAATTAAATTAAAAAAGATCAGAAACTAACCAAAGTACTAATGCACAAGGACAACAAGAAAACACTAGGAATTTGGTTTGTACCATTTATTAATGTCAAATTTTTTTCCACTGCAATAGTTTAGAGATTTCCCGCTTTCGTTTACCGACCAGAGGCCATGAATAACAAATGATCTGGAGATGTTGGCTTTGCAGGTTTCGAATTTGCAGTAGCCTGGTGGCCACAGGCACTAGCCGGAATTGATGATGATTGGTCGACGAGTTTTGAAGTGAATCCGAGATGATTGCAGGCAAAAAAAAAACAAAAGAGAGAAGTATGTCGCTTTCAATCTTCAGGCTTCAAATTGATGTAGTACGTTAAGAGTAATATAAAACTTTTTTATATTCCTATATTTATAATAGGAGCTTGATTAGTTTAAAATTAATTAAGCTTACTGAAGCAAGAACTATTAACAATTAATTAATAATTAAAAACAAGTAGGAGTGGCGGTGCTTGCCCTCCTTCATTACGTTAATCAATATCTTGCCTCACGCACGTCCTTTGTTGTTTTTCTGTTGCTGAACCTTCTTTATTTTGTTCTTTTATTTTTTTTATTTTTTGCGTTTGGATGGGATGATCATAAACCTTACCCATACAAGGGCGGATCTAGAAACTTAATTCACTGGAGTAAAATTTAATAAAAATTAATAATTTATAAAATTGACCAAACATTTTTTATAAATTTACCCCATTCAAACAAACTTTTCAAAAAATTAATATGAAAAATAAGAAAATTTTTAATTGAGCGGGGTAAATTGCCCACATTGGGCTCTATGTAAATCTGACCGTAAACCATCATTAACATGATCTTGCTCCCAATTTTTACTAGAATTCTTGTGATAGCTGGCACGGAACGTATTCTCAGCCATCTGAGCTTAGCCTAGGAACCAGAGTTCAACCTTTGTTATTCCCTCAAAGCTTCTCATTAAAATGTTATAATGTCACAATTTCGTGATCTAGTTTGTTGAATGTCGGTGAGCTAAATTCATTTTGTTGACAAGTTTGAAAGGGAATTTAATGTCACGCAAGTGGGTGAGAATTGAATTCTCACTTGCTGGATTATGAGAATGGTGCAATACTTGTTACCTTTATCAAGATTATCAAGCTTAGAAATGCGGCCAGTTTCAATAATGACCTAGCTATATAGAGGAAATTTTTAAGTAAAACGCCCTTTAGGTGAGTCTTTGACAGAACACTAAGGGTGTAACTTAAAAAAAAAAAATGACTTGGGCCAATTCTTACAACAATGACCGAGGTATTTAGAAGAAATTTCTATAATATGCCATTTGGGCGAGTCTTAAAAAAACGACAAGGGCGTAGCTTTACAAAAAATGACATAGATCCAATCTTTAAAAGAATGACCTAGGTACTTAGAAAATATTCTAAGTAGAATACTAAAAGGCAAATGATTGTCAAAAACACCTAAGGCATGTCTTAAATAAAATGCCCTAGAGTCAGTGTTGACTAAACACCTTAACGATAATGTCAAAAAGCTCAAGGGCAACTATTGACTGAAACTCCTAAGGGCAATTGTTGACTAAAACACCTAAGGGTGAATGTTAGTTAAAGTTGCGCAGGATCTCGACCAAAATCCCCAAGAGCAAGTATCTATGAGAATTGCCCAAGGCCATTATCTATAAAATGACTTACCTTTCAAGTAATTTGGCTTAAAAGAAAATTTTATTAAAAAGATCTGACGTAGCTTCTAGAATCAACGACTTGAAAAGCCTCGCCAGTAGCTTGTCAAAGAACTATCAGAAAATTCTCACCCAACATTTGGAATGTTAATTGTCCTTTTTAAAAAGGTACTTTGACTAACTCCCTATCTTTACAATTTTCAATATTTTTAAGTTAAGATAGATTCAAGAGAGCTACAAAAGCATTAAATGAAGTATGTGAGACTATCTAGACTAATTCTAATGGCATAGGTGCTTTAGAGAGAATTTCAAATTTTGAAATTGAAAAGCCTAAGAAAAGCCTGATAAAAAATACAAAATAAAAGCCTCAAGTATCAAAATTGACAAGTAAAACTTGGGGGGCCTCTGTTAGACCAAATTAAAAGAGGCCTAAAGCACACGAAAAATGCAAGTCCAATAAAAACTTTCTGCATAGAATAACCTAGGCCTATTCTCTATAAGAATAGCCTAGGTACTTATAGTTCTTAGTAAAATGTCTAAGTGTAACATATGACAAGTACCAAAGGTGCAACTCTAAAGAAAGACCTAGGTTCATTCTTTATAAAGAATGACCTAAGTCTATTCTTTACAACTAATTACTTAAGTCCATTCCTTACAAAGAATGATATGGCATTTAGAAAATATTCCTAAGTCAAATGCCCAAAGGGCGAGTCTTTGACAAAGAGACACAAGGCATGATTCTACAAAGAAAGGTGATCTTTACAAAGAGCAACTTAGGTCCAATCCTTACAGAGAATAACATAGCCATTTAGGAAATATTCATAAGTCAAATGCCCAAAGGGTGAGTTTTCGACAAAGCACCAAAGGTACGATTCTACAAACAAAGATCTAGGTCCATTCTTTACAAAGAATGACCTAGGTCCACTTTTTAGAACAAACAACCTAGGTCCATTCATTATAAAAAATGATATAGGCACTTAAAAAATATATTTAAGTAGAATGCCTAACGGGCGAGTCCTTAACAAAGCATTAAAGGCCTAATTCTATAAAAATGACATAGGTCCATTCTCTACAAAGAATGACCTAGGTACAATCCTTAGAAAGAATGACATAAGCATTTAGAAAACATTCCTAGGTCAAACAATCAATGGGTGAGTCTTTGACAAAGCGCCAAACGTGCGATTCTACAGAGAAAAACCTAGGTCTATTCTTTGTAAGGAATGACCTAACTTCAGTTTTTTACAAATAATGACTTAGGTACATTCTTTACAAAAAATGACCTAGGCACTTAGAAAATATTTCTAAGTAGAATGTCCAAAGGGAGGGCTTTTGACAGACTGCCAAAGGGTGTGATTTTACAAAAAAGACCTAGGTCGTTTTTTACAAAAAATGACCTAGATACCTAAAAAATATTTCTAAGTAAAATCCTAAATGGAGAGTCTTTCACAAAGCGCCAAAGGTGTGATTTTACGAAAAAAGATCTAGGTCCACTCTTTACAAAGAATGACCCATCCATTTAGAAAATATTTCTAAGCATGAGCCTTCGGGCCAACAAGCATCCCATGGAATGTGCCTACGGCAATATACATTATATGAAATGTGCTTACACGCAATGGAATATGCCTTTGGGCAAATATACATTATACGGAATGATCTTTCGGGCAAACAAATATTCTACGGAATGGGCCTATGGGCAAATATTCATTCCACGGAATACACCTATGGGTAAATATATATTCTATGGAATGCATCTATTGGCAAATAAATATTTTACGGAATGCGTCTATGGACAAATAAATATTCTACGAAATGAGCCCACAGGCTAATAAACAATCTATGGAATAAGCCTATGAGCCAACAAATATTTTATGGAATGCGCCTGCAGGTAAATAAGCATTATACGGGATGAGCCGACAGCCTAACAAATATTCTCCAGAATGTCTCCTCACAAGAAAAATGTTGCAAAATCAATCCTTTTTGTACGAAACCAATATATGTGTCGAATTCAATTTCAAGCCTACTAAAGCTTAAGGGCCCAAAAACATGACAATTGCCCAAAATACTTGTCATGTACAAGTATTGACACATATGAATATGTGTCTCTATACAAGGACTTTCACTAACACGTTTCAGAATGAAAAGTGCCACATAATCTCTCCAATTGACTCAAGATACCTATTAAATGTCAGACCCCCTTTTAAAGGTCAGAGAAAAAGTGCATAAAATAGTACACAAACTCTACCCATTTCACTCTAGATTTTCTCTTTCTAAAAATTATGTAAAAAGAACCAACTTAAGTGTTGAAGGGTTATCACAAGCGTGCCGATCCCTTTTCACAATTTTTTTTTTGTTTACAAAATAATTAACGATAACGAGACACATGATTTGAGATATTCACCTTAAGAGAAAATAATCCACAAAACTTGATTTAGAAGAAAGTTCAGAACATAATCAATCACTGTACATTGAGCAAAAATTTACATCAACAGTTGGCATCGTCTGTGGGGCATAAACAAAAAGCCAAAGTGGTTTATGGTTATGTTGAGTGGAATAATAATTACAACTACTTTGATCTTAATGGTCATGGGTTAAGTCGGGTAATGAACTGACAGTTGCATTATGTTTGCCCCCGCCAGTAAAACTCAAATCTTTCTATGCAACATGAAAAGTAGCATCATGTAGCCTATCTCTGTGACAAAAGGAGAGGTTGGCCACAAAATTTGAAAAGATTTACAATGAATTTTGACCTTTATCCAACGAAAGACAAAACTCATGTTGTAACTGTACCTTTGGCTAACAAGCGGCTTCATCAACGAAAATGAGTGTCTTGAAAATGCTTAATAACATGCCTCATTGGAGCACCTAAATAGCGAGTTGTTGACAAAATGCTAAGGTGTAATTCATTACACATAAATGACCTAAGTATAATCTTTACAAAAGTGACCGAGATACTTATAAATAGTTTTCTAAGTAAAACCCAAAAGGCGAGTCGTCAACAAAAGGCCAAGGCTTAATTCATTAAGCAAGAATTACCTAGGTTAATTCGTACAATAATGACCTAGGTACTGAGAAGAAATTTCTAGTAAAATGCCCACTGGGTGAGTCTTTGACAAAATGCTAAAGGCACAACTTTTCAAAAATTAGCATAGGTCTATTCTTTACAAGAGTGACGTAGGTACTTAGAACAAACTGCTAAGAATAATGCTCAAAAGGTGAGTAATCGACAAAACACCAAGGCGTAATTGATTATGCATTAATGACCTAGGTCCTCAGAAAAAGTTTCTAAGCCAAATGCCTAATTGGCGACTGGTCAACAAAACGCCAAGGCATAATTCATTATACATGAATAACCCAGATATATTTTTACAAAATGACATAAGTGTTCAGAAAAATTTCTAAGTAAAATGCCCTTCGGTTCTTAGAAACATTCCTAAGTAAAATACCCAAAAATAACCTATGTTCGTTTAAAAAAAATGACCTAGATCCTTGGAAAAAATTTCTAAGCAAATGCTTAAAAGGCAAGTCTTCAACAAAATGTTGAGGGCGTGACTTAAAAAGAAAATGACCTAGGTCAGTTCTTACAATAATTATCTAGGTACTCAGTTGCCCTTTAGGCGAGTCTTCGAGAAAACGTCGAGGGCATAACTTTTAAAGAAAGCAAATGACTTAGGTTAATTCTTACAATAATGACCTAGGTACTTAGAAGAAATTTTTAAGTAAAACATCCTTTGGGCGAGTCTTCAAAAAAATGCTAAGGGCGTAACTTAAAAAAGGGACATTTAGATGAGGAGTTCAGTTCCGGTGAAAATTTCGTCGGTAATGAGTATTTTGCTTCTGAGCCTGAGGGTACAGCGGGACGTGATTTTGATTCTGACTTCAGCGTTAGTGGGCCGCAGTCATCTAGTTCCAGAAAAGGTTTCAAGATAGCTACTGCCGCAAGTATCGCAAGAAGTATTATGGGCGTCTACGTTAATTTCTCAAGCTTTTTCTGATTATGTTTACTTATTTTTCATTTGCTGGTAGTTATGTATTTTCTTTGCTTGGAGGTTTGGTCTATGTCCCCCTCCATATGTAGTTTTTATTTTTTAGTTTAATAATAACAGGTAAGGGGTCCCGCCAAACCCCCCAGGTTTCTTTTAAAAAAAAAAAAACTTAAAAAAGGGACATAGGTCAATTGTTACAATAATGACCTAGGTACATAAAAGAAATTTCTAAGTAAAACATCCTTTGTGTGAGTCATCGACAATATACCAAGGGTGTAGCTTTACAAAAGATGACATAGGCCCACTCTTTACAAAAGTGACGTAAGTACATAAAAAAAGTTTTAAGTAAAATGCCTAATAGGTGAGTTTTCGACAAAACGCCGAGGGGTAACTTTAAAAAAATGTGCTAGGTCAATTCTTACATATGACCTAGGTTCTTAGAAGAAATTTCTAAGTATAATGTCCAAAATATGAGTCTTCGACAAAACACCGACGGTGTAGCTTTGTAAAATAACCTACGTCCATTCTTTACAAGAGTGACCTAGGAACTTAGAAAAATTTCTAAGCAAATGCTCAAAAGGCGAGTCGTCGACAAAACATCAGGCATAATTCATTATGCATGAATGACCTAGGTCCATTTTCACAAAATGACCTAGGTCTTTCGAAAGTATTTCTAAGCCAAATGCCCAAATGGCAAGTCATTGTCAAAATACTAAGGCGCAATTCATTTCACATGAATGATCAAGGTCCCATTTTTACAAAAATGACCTAGGTCTTTAGAAAAAAATTTCTAAATAAAATGACCAAACGCGTAGTCCTCGAAAAAAAGCTGAGGGCGTATTTTTACAAAACATAACCTAGGTGCTTTTTTGCAAAAGTGACTTCGGTACTTAGAAAAAATTTCTAAGTAAATGTCCAAAAGACGGTCTTTGACAAAATGCTAACAATGTAGCTTTAAAAAAAATGACCTAGGTCAATACATAGAAGAAAGACCAAGGTACTTTGAAAATATTTCTGTAAAATGCCCAAAACAAGAGTTTTGATAGGATGCTGAGGGTGTAACTTTCACAAAAAACGACCCAGGTCAATTCTTTATAAGAGTGACCTAGGTACTTGGAAAAAATTTCTAAGTAAAATACCCAAAAAGTGAGCCTTCGGCAAAACGCCAAAGGTGTAGCTTATAAAAAATGACCCGGCCAATTCTTACAAGAAGAACCTAGGTACTTAGAAAAAATTTCTAAGTAAAATGTCCGAAAAGCGAGTGTTCGACAAAACACCGAGGGCGTAACTTTAATAAAAAAAGAAAAGGAAAAGCACCTAAGTCAATTCTTACAATAATGACCGAGGTACAATAAGAAATTTCTAAGTAAAACGCCCATTGGGCGAGTCTTCAGCAAAACGCCGAGCGTGTAACTTAAATAAATGACTAGGTCATTCTTACAATAGTGACTGGGGTACTTAGAAGAAATTTCTAAGTAAAACACCCTTTGGGCAAGTCTTCAAAAAATGCGAAGGGCATAGCTTTACAAAAATGACCTAGGTCTATTCTTTACAAGAGTGACCTAGGTACTCAGAAAGTATTCGAAGTAGAATACTAAAGGCAAATGATTGTCAAAGCTCTTAAAGGCATGTTTTAAATAAAATGCCTAGTGTTGACTAAAGCACTTTAAGGATAATGTCAAAAAGCTTAAGGGCAAACTATTGACTATAGCTTCTAAGGGCGGCTGTTGACTAAAACACTTAAGGGTGAGTGTTATTTAAAGCTCCCAGCGAATGTCTATTAAAATGCCTAAAAGCAAGGATTGCCTAGAGCTATTATCTACAAAATTGCTTACATTTGAGGCAATTTAGTTTCAAAAGACGACCTTTATTGAAAAAATTTGACATAGCTTCTTGGATCGATAACTCGAAAAGCCTCGGCAGTAGCTTGTCAAAGAATTGTTGAGAAATTCTCACTTACCATTTGGAAAGTTGACTGTCCCTTTTGAAAAGCTACTCTTACTAACTCCTTATCTTTACAATTTTCAATATTTGCTAAATTAAGATAGATTCCAAAGAGGTACAAAAGCATTCAATGAAGTATGTGAGACTACTTATAGACCAATTCTAATTGGATGGGTGCTTTAGAGAAATTTCAAATTTTGAAATTCAATTTATAAAAGGAAAAGACCAAGAAAAGTCTAATAAAAAAGTATTAAATAAAAGTCTCAGTTCTCAAATTTAAAAAATAACACTTGTGGGGCCTCTGTTAGACCAAATTACAAAAGGCCCAAAACCCAAAAAAATACAAGCCCAATAAAAACTTTATGTAAAGAAAAACCTAAACAAATTTTTGTAAACCCTAGCTTCATTAATTGAAAATAAAAAGGTGAATTAATGGTGGGAGTTATTCCATCAGAAGACCGATAAGGATCTTAAACAAATAAAAATTAAGGAAACTAAGAGATTGTATGAATCTATATTGAGGAATCCCAAACGATCTTTAAATAGTGCATCTTGAATGACGGTAAGAGTTCCTCACTCTCCATAACAAATATTTGCAATGTTACGCCAGCTTATACGAAAATTGCTTATCCTCTCTGTTTTCCTCAACAATGCTAGTTGCCTTGCCACTTGATGGAAAGCAAACTCTCTTTATAGCAAAATAGCCATTTCCAAGATCTAAGACTTTCGTCAAACCCAATATACCTCAACTCCTGGGTATTAAGATCACACAGCATGACATCATGAGTCCGTCGAGTCTCCATGAAGACTGAACCATTCTTCCACCATCGAAGTGTACGGTAAACATTCAGAAAAGGTCCAACGGTCGTTAGTTTTGTCCAACAACTCTGTTGCGTCATCACCCATATGTCATAACAGCCACTGAACCTATTTTGAGTTATCAAATGAAGAGACTCCTTGTCTACTGCGGCAATATAAGGACGATAACTTTCATTGTTATGAGGGTACGGGACTTTCACCTCTTCGAACACCTCATCACGCATATGAAATGAAAGAATCACTTCTTGTTGACCATGATTGCACGGGTGAGCCAACCAATAACAAACTCCATTAATATATGTGTCGACTCCCATGGTGATATCAAGTCTACAATACCGAGAGCTCAAATCATCTATTTTGAGTATCTCCAAGAATCAGTGCTTAATGTGTACAACGCAATGTGTGAATGCAAATATGAACCAGTTTCATCACTTCTATTATTCCACAGTTCAAATATCAAAATCATCTTGTAATCATTACTCACCGGATCTAACTCAAATCCAATGCCAACATTATAAACTACCTCTTCGATACCTATTTCTAGGATATCTATAGTTCAATGTCACAGTTTGGAAGAGGCCTAAGTTGCTCTAGTTCGCCGGGGTTCCACAATCTATGCAGAAGGTGTGTAAATACAAAACAATCCCTTGTATGGACCAGAGATAGCAGGCTCCAGTCATCATGATCTTTGGAAATCCGAGGTTGAAACACTTGATATGATGATAATCCGTCAAAGTTTCATCTGAAAATAAGGCGAATCTCCGGCCTCGAAAACCGAAACGATGGTACTCAACAAAAAGACGAGCATTATCATCGTTGTATTTTTGAGATGCCTTGAAATAAAACTAGGACTATTGATTAATGTGTACCAAATTACAAATACACTTGAATCGAATTAGAGATTTCACCGGCAGGCCTTGATAGAATTCAATGGTTACATCTTCATAAAGAATCTTCATTTTGCTTGTCCAACAAGTTTCAATTGCTAAATGCACGGTTTCGAGTAATAAATAGATTAAAGTTAAATCAGAGCAAGAAATTAAAGGGAAAAAAAAAAGTTGAAATTTTCATACCCTAGACAGCGCTTGTCTTTGCTTTCTTAATTTACTTTTAAATGCATGAATCTGATTCACCCAACAAGCATTCACGAAAAATATTAATGAGAATTTTTTTTTTTTTTTGGGTTTGGCAAAGGAGAATTTCTATCGTGAAATTGGCTATGTGTATATGATAGTAATGTATTTAGAAAGCTCAATTCATGATAAGCGATGATTTCGCATCTTCGCTGGCTGCGAGAAATAAGAAAATTCAAATTTCAATGATGATTTTGCATGGACCATTACATGGATTTACAGTCTATAAATTTAAATAAGATACAAGTAAAACAAATTTAAGTTTATGGTTTAGGTAGTTTTTTAACAGATCAATTGGGAAAAAAATTATAGCAATTAAATAGGATGAGTGATATTAATTAACTTGGAAAGGAGAAAAAACTAATTCAAACACAAAAATTCAAGGCCACAAAATCATATTCTTTAGTTTTTTTATTCAATCGAAAATCTGAATTACTTTTACTAATTTATTTATAAACTGTCTAAATTGAATTATATAATTATTCTTATAAATTATTGGACAAATTAAATTTCAATTACTTACCAAAATAATTTAATAATAATTTATCTTATTATAGTCAACAAAATTATAATAAATATACCTGGATTGATTATAAATTTCTTGAACGCATTACTATTAACTTTTGATAATTTAAAAATATCAATGGTGAAAAGTTATAACAGAAATATCTTCCTATAATGTTGGAATTCATACGGAATTAAAAATCAATCTTGCATTGATTAATAAAAGAATAATCACAATCAATCCGTTTGCTGCTAGTATTATTTTATTCTTCTCAATAGTGATTCTAAAATTGTCGATCTTTTTAATACATGATTAGGTAAATTTTTTAATATATTCAAAATTACATATTTTTCTAATTTCATTTTGGGTGATTTTATAATTTTGATCCTATCCTTTTATTACTTCATATTATATCATTCACCATGTAGTATGTCTAACATTCATCAAAATTCTTACTACAATATAATGCATTTGCTAAAAAAAATATACGTGCAATTTTTGTCTGAATTAGCGATTAGTATTAAAAATAATTACTATTACTTATATAAAATAATTATTTGTAACAGTATCATATAGGCTAGACCTAAATTAAATTAATGAGTTGCCTATAATTAGGGTAATCAATAACTACTTATTAAAGTTTAATCATGGGTGGAGATGTTTCATTTTAAATCAAATAGTCCATATAATCGCACTGTTACTATTGTTATTTTCTAATAGCATCGTGAACAAATCCTTATTTTAAATCATCCAATTAGGCTTTATTATTTATTTTTTCATTATTATTAAAACAATCACTTTGTAGTGGATTTTTAATATATAATTAACAAAAGTCTAATTTGGTATTGCAATTGAATATCATAAAGCTCATTTTATAATTCTTGACCCAAAAAAAAAAAAATGCTTGGTAAATTTCTAAATAATGCTTACTTCATAATATTTTCCTATTTGACAAAAACTTTTAAAAATATATAGTAGATTATAAAAGCGTATAGTAGGTTACATTATTACTTAGATCTAAAAAGCAGCTTATAAAATAACTGCTACATAATAATAATATTTGAAAAGTTCCTCTCAAACTGCCTAGTTTGGGCTAAGCAATCCAGTGATCTTGGTTGGATTTTGAGTATACCTACTCAATCTGCCTACAATGTATGCAATGGCAGTCTTGTATATTCATCAAGTAATTAAGCTACCAATTAATTGGGTATTTTACAGCAGTCTTCTTTAGATGGGTATTACCATCATAATGGAGTGGAAACTGAGCTTGCAGTCAAAATATCCAAATCTCCAGTAATTTTTTAATATAAGTTCTTGTGACAATATAAGGCCATCACAATTTTTGTGATTTTGATGCCTAAAATAAAATTTGCCTCTCCCATGCCTTTCATATCAAAGTTAGAGGCAAGTATCATCTTGGTCTCATCAATAGTTCTAGTATTGGAACTCATAATAAGCATGTCATCAAGATAGAGACATATGATGACAAAAGTATTAGTGTTAATGGATTTAGAATAAACACATTTATCTAAATCATTAATCGTATATCTATTAGACAGCAATGCTTGATCAAATTTTTCATGCTACTGTTTCGGTATTTGTTTTAAGCCATATAGAGACTTAACAAACCTGCACACCTTATGCTCAAAACTTAAAACTATACAACCTTTTGGCTGATCTATATAGATCTCTTCATCCAAGTCTCTATTGAGAAAGACAGTTTTCACATCCATTTGATGCACATGTAGATTATGAACTGCTGCTAGAGCAAAACTCTGATGGATGCAATCCGAATCATAAGAGCATAGATGTCAAAACAATCTATATCTTTCTTCTGTGTGAACGCCTTAGCCACCAGTCTTGCTTTATATTTATCAATAGATCCATCAACTTCTTTTTAAAAATCCACTTGCACCCAATAAGTTTTGTAACTAGAGGCGAATCAACTAACTCCTATACATGATTGCCTATGATGGAATCTAGCTCATTGTTGACATTTTCTTTCCACAATAGTGCATCTCGAGAAGTCATAGCTGCTGTGAAAGTCTGAAGATCATTCTCAGCAAGAAAGATAGAGAAGTCATCACAAAAATTAGTGGCTTTTCTCATCCTTTTGCTTCTTGGCTCTACTTTTTGAACTTTTTAGAAACATCAATTGTTGACTTAGTATATAATAACTGTTTCTCAATGCTAGTCTTTTAGGAAAGTATAGAATAACTGTTTCTCAATGCTAGTCTTTTTAGGAAAAAAAAATTCAAAGAACTCAGCTTGCTTGGACTCAATAATGGTATTAGCCTCAAATGAGATACCTTCATCCTATAATACTAAGAACCTGTATGTAGCACTGTAGTGGGCATACCCTATAAACATACAGTTGATAGTTTTTTGTCCCAATCTTGTTCTTTTGGGATCCGGTTTAAGAACTTTAGTGAGATACACCCACACTTTGAGGTATGATATATTAGGCTTATAGCCTCTCCACAATTTATAAGGTGTCTTACTACTTTCTCATAAGGTATTTTGTTTTGAAAATGACAAGCAGACACATAGCTTCCCCCAACAAGTTTAGTGGTGCCCTAGAACTTATTAATATAGCATTTACCATGTTCTTCGGAGTTTTGTTCTCTTTTTATCTATACCATTAAATTCTGGTGAATAAGGAGGTGTCATTTTATGGATGATACCATGATTCTCACAATAAGCATTTAACATGCTTGAATCATACTCACCTCCTTTATTAGTTCTTAATCTTTTAATCTTCTTATTAAATTGATTTTCAACTTCACTTCTGTAGATTACGAACTTTTCACCAGTTTCATCTTTATTTCTTAATAGATATATTTTTGTATACCTTGAGAAATCATCAATAAAGGTAATATAATACCTTTTTTCTCCTTTGGTCATAGTCTGTTTCAAATCACTAAGGTCACTATGAATTAAAATGAGAAGTTCAGTTTCTCTTTATTGAACTTGTTTACATGTTTCTTAGTGGATTTGGCTTCCACACACACCTCGCATTTGTCATTAAACAAGCTTAAATTATACAGTAAACCAAGTTCTCTCATTTTCTTACTATAGGAAAAATTCACAAGATTATGTCTCTCATGCCAAATGATTAATAAGAGTCAATACTATAAGTAGAAGAAGAAGCATCTTCTTTCATTATGACATTGAATATATTGAGTTTAAAAAGATCTCCAGAACAATACCCGTTCCCAACAAACATCCATTTTATGTCACTACAATTTTATCACCATCAAAGGACACTATGATCCCAGCTTTGCCCAGCATATAAACAGATAGTAGATTGTATTGATCTTAGGAATATGGAGTACATTACTTAGTGAGAGGGTTTTCCTAGATCTAAGCTTGAGAAGAATTTTACCTTTGCCCAGGATAGGTGTAGACCGAGAATCAACAAGGTAAATGACTTCTTCTTTTTCCCTAGTTAGAATATAGTCAAAGAAAGAGTTTTTATTGCTACATATATGTCCAGTAGCGCCAGAATCAATGACCCTATCCTTTCTTCTATCCACTATGTTCACCTCAGAGACAACCACAGCAGCAATGATGTCATCTCTTTCTCCTTCAGCCATATTGGCTTTAGGAAGTTTTTTGTTGTCTCCACTACGCTGAGCTTTATGCCTGCACTGATTAGCATAATGCCCAATTTTGCCACAAACAAAACAATGAGCTTTCTTTTTAGCAATGGGCCTTTGGGATTATTAAGGTGTCTATTATTAGGATTGTTCTGGCTTTATTAGGTTGAAGAATGTTCTCAATTAGATTTGCATTGAAACAAAATTCCTTTGCTTTGTTAGATGCATCTCAAATTCTATTCTTCTCTTCAATCCTTATATGTATAATAGCATTTTCAAGACTTGCTTCTTCTTACGTTTCAAGGTTTTAATATAATCTTTCCATGATTCTGATGGTTTCTTAATCAAACAACCAACTACAAATCGTTCAAAAGAAATATTTCCTTCTTTTTAAGATTATTAAACAATATGTGATATTCACGGATCTAATCTAACACAGATTTATCATCCACTATCTGATAATGCAAAACCAGTATAACATTGTTGAGTCCCAGCATCTTCTGCCATATATTTTTTTCTTAAGTAGTGCCCATATCTCAGATGCATACTTATATGTACGATAAACATCATAAAGGGAACTAGGAAGAGTATTGAGTATTGTGTACCCGCAAACCTTATTACTAACCTTATTAATCAGCAAGTTTATGAACATTTGGTACATTGAAGACCTTTTCTTGCTAGCGTTTGAAATTTTCGCCATTGAACAATTCAATCTCAAAGGTATACGGTGAGCTTTTTGTAGGGACAATAATAAAAACAGAAAGATCGACAACAAAAAGATCAGCAAGTGCAGAGGCTGCGGGGGTAGGAAGTCCAGTGGCTGAAGAAAATGGAAGATCATTCATAATTTAGTCTTAAGATTGTTGTAAAACAAAGATGGAAAACAATGGAAGTTTAAACAGAAACTGGACTGAAATGCAAAAACAATCAAGGCATGTGACCAAATTATGTGTCTTAAGAACAATATCTTGGTGCAAGAAGGACTAACGAAGGCAGTTTGATCTCCAGGATAAAATGACTACTATCACAATGTTTTACTTTAACACGATAGTTTAGAGCAACAAAACGTACAATGATGAAGACAGAGAAAGTACTATTGAATAAAAAGTATTTTCTAGACAATTACAGTGGATATAATCAGCTATTTAAATAGATACACCTAGTCCTCTTTTTACTCTGTAAATCAGAATTATAGCCATATAAGGATTTACAATAAATCCCGCACATATACACGACTCTCTATGGGGGAGTCCCCCTATAGACGGGTGATTGGGCATGAACGCCCAATTAATAGATTCTTGGATTGGGCTCCTTTCTTGAGCTTGGTTTCATGGGCACAAGCCTCCTCTTTATAGGCTCGTTACCATGTCATATTTGGTTTCTGTATATAAACGAACTTATGCTCTCTTATCTAAGCAATGTGGATATTGGTATTTTGAAATACTTAAATCTTTAAAAGAAAAAAAACTAAGCTTTGTATGAGTTCTAGCTACCATCCACAAACTAATGGACAAACAGAAGTTGTCAATCAGATCCTAAAACAGTATCTCCATTGCTTCATAAGTGAACAACCAATCAAATAGCTCCATTGGCTACCTTGGGCCGAGTATAGCTATAATACGTTAGTAAACTCTTTCACCAAAATTTCTCCTTTCAAAGTTGACTATGGCATACCTCCTATAACATTACTGTCCTATGTTCTGATAACTACTAAAACTCATAATGTGGATGAGACACTAAGGGACCGCGAATCCATTTTGGGTGATCTCTACCACAATTTGATTATGCTCAAGATAGGATGAAAACTCGTTGATCATCATCATAGGGAATTTTTTTTAGTGCTGGCAATTATGTGTATCTCAAATTGCAATCTTATCAACAAAAGTCTGTAGCTTTTCGTACTTCTCTCAAGCTAGCTCCACGTTGCTTTGTCTCGACAAAATACTTGAATGAGATGGCCTTGTGGTCTACAAACTAGAGTTACTGGCAAGGTCCCAAAACCACAATGTGTTTTCATGTCAATCTCCTAAAGAAATTGGTTAAGGTCGTCCAGCCTACAACTTTGGAACTACTCCACATCAACTATACTGCCTCAACCTGAGTGTATCCTTGACAGACGTATCATTCGTAAAGGAACTTATCGACCAAAAAAAAAACTGATTGTCAAGTGGGCTAGAGTTATGGGAGGATGCTATATGGGAAGATCAACAACGTTTCTTAAAGACTTACCCAAAATTTCTCTTTGCAGACAAGGATCCTCTAAGAGGGGAGGAATGATATATGCTGCAGCATTATATCACTTGCAATATGTAGTCTGCAGGAAGCAATCTTAAGAAATGCTCAAATAAGACAAGTCCGAAGTAGCTGTTAGTTGATAAATTTTGAATAAGTTGGTGGCTGATATTTAGTGATTATTTAGTTGCTATTTTCTTGTTTTTTGCTTGTTAGTTCCTATTTCTAAGCAAAAAAAGTGTGTAACTCAGTTGCACTGCAAGGTCTATAAATGGCCAAGATTTTCATTAATAAAAGGCAGTAAGTTATACGAACACTACTCTCTTTTTTAAACTATTTCATTCTCCTTATCTTAGTCCTTATTAGAGTGGTGGTGCATGCCCTCTTGCATTAAGTTAATTAATATCTTGCCTCATGCATGTCCCTTTGTTGTTTTCCTATTCTCAATCTTCTTTATTTTGTACTTTTTATTTTTAGAGTTTATATGAGATAACTAGAAACTTTACCCATCTAGGGCTAATTTAGTAACTTAACTTACTGGGGTAAAACTATAATAAACATGAATAATTTATAAAATTAACTCCAGTATCAAAGTTCTTTTATAAATTTGCCCGCTACTCAAAACAAATTTTTCAAAAAAATTTATATGAAAATAAGAGAAATTTTTGTTAAGCTAGATCAATTGCCCACACTGGGCTCTATGTAAATCCGCTCTTATACCCATCTAACTTTTTTTTTTTTTAATTACAAGGGACTAATGCCCAGTATTACAACTCATATTACATGAGACTATTTACTGATATATTTTCAATCAGACAATTATTGGAACTAGAGCCTAGATTTTTACCCTCTTAAATATTCAAAGGATGTCTACTGGATTCTCATTTCAATAGAGAGAATACTACATTTACACAATTATCTTTATAATTGTGAAGAAAATTTTAGCCCCATCACTAACTCAATCTTGACCCTAAACTATTACTAGAATTATTCTTGTGACAACTGACACAGAATGTATTTGTGGTCATATAAGATAAGCCTAGGGAGCAGACTCCAACCTTTGTTATTCCCTCAATAATTTCTCATTAAAATTTTCAATTAATTTTCGACTGCATGACTATAAAGTCACAATTTCATGATCTAGTTTGCATCAAATGAGAATCCTAACTTTTTTAGTACTGTTAAGCACAAGGGGTCATCAGAGTTCAGAATCATTAATAGATATATACATAAATATTTCAGAGCTTCCTCGAATTGTTACGCTTTCTTGGTTTCCTCCACTAAAATTTTGGATTAAAGTCAACATGGATGGTATATCAAAAGGCAATCCTGGCGTGGCTGCTTGTGGTGCTGTTTGTTTCGGAATGACAACTACGAGTGTGGGTGGCTTTGCTTGCCCTCTTGGCACTTAAACTTCCTTTTTACCGGAGCTTATGGTGGTGATATTGGCTCTTGAACAAGCTTACGCTCGCGGTTGGCATAATCTAGTGATTCTGTGCTTGCTGTGCTTCATCTTCACAACTGTCTTGCTCTTCTCAATTCTATGGTGGTCAGGTTCACTCATATCTATCGGAAAGCAAGTAGTGCTCCTTCTGATATTTAATCCTTTCTTCGTATGTCATGATGATGATGGGTAGTCGTCCTATCGATTCTGCTCAGATGTTGGGGCTGTGTGTTACTTGCTGGTTGGTATTTCTTATAAGTTCCTGCTCATGCTGCTGTTCATAGGTGATCGTGCTTTAAGCTTTTGGCTGTTATTCTTTTAGTTATCGGTTATTCTTTTAGTTATTTGTTCCCTCTGGCTGACGTGTTCTATTACTCTTTTTAATAAATTTTGCGTACATTTGAAAAATATAAAAATATTTCAAAGCAACAAGCCTGCCGATATATGAAAAGCCTTGCAATTTTCCCCTTTGTTCCCCCTATATCAAAGAACCCACATTTATTTTAACAATTAACTAAACCGTGAACCATACACTATATATGACCGCCAGCGATTTCATTACATAATTATTCTGTTTTCAAACACGCCCAATCAAGTTAGTTAGTTAGTTAGTTTTAAGTTAGTTATTTAGTTTTAACTCTTATATTTCTTTCTCTTCAATTACAGCTTAATCATATCATGTCAGCTTCTTTCAATTATCGCAACGACAGATGGCTTGGGAACAAAATGAATCTGCCATAGCTTACACTACCTGCATCATCAAATTCTTCAATTGTTTTTTTTTCCTTTAAGCAGACATTTAAATTTTTAGTGGTAAACTTTCAATTCTGATCACGGGCGCTTTTCAGTTTTTTGTTTCCGGAACTTATTGTTATGGGTAATGAGTATTTAATTGAGTTATCAATCTTTGGTGAATTATGCGGTTTGATTTAATTACTGAAAATTGTTGCTTGGAAATTTTTTTATAAACCCTAAGCTCCATTAAACTGAAAAATAAAAAGATGAATAAATGGTGAGAGCTATTACATCAGCAGACCCATAAGGATCTTAGACAAAACAAAAAACAAAGCACACAAAGAGATTACATGAATCTGTATTGAGGAAATCCCAAATGATCTTTACATGGTGCATCTTGAATGACTGTAGGAGTTCCTAAATCTTTTATCAAACTATTTACAATTAAATGATTCATTCAAATGTTCCTAAATCTATTTGTAATCTATATTGCAATAGATTCGTACGCTTGCGAGTACAGCAAAGGCGCCGTTGTCGGGGAGGTAAGTCATTTTAATTCGTAGAGTTAATTTTCTTTATAAATATTGTGTAAATAACATTTTGTGCAGATTTTTGTTTTTATTCTTCTTTCCTTAAATTTTGCTTTGCCCACAAAATTTTTAAAAATTTCAATTTCATCCATCACTTTTCTATCATCTACTTCTAAAAGATTGCAGATTGACTATAAAAGTTTATAAAGTTATCAAATAGGTCCTCCACCGAAATTTCCCATAACAAGAGAGTTTAGACCTACAATTTGAACTTTTCTGGACTCAATTTAGACTTGACTTGGACCAAATAAATGTGACTATTAATTTTAAAAATTAACCCAATGACCCGATAATTTGAATGAATCATTTAATTGGTTGGTAATTTTTAAAATATTAAAAAAAAAGAGTCTGCATCTTAAGGTAAGTATTTCTTTTCTTTTTCCTCTTTAATTTTTTATTTAATTTTTTTATATTTTTCTTTTTCATCTACTTTGTTAATTTATATGGCTGATTTAAACGCCTAAATTGTTATTTCCTTTTATATATGGCTGGTTCTATAATACCGCCTATTTTATTTTTATTAATGTATTGTTAATCTGTTTAGATGGCTGGTTCAACCGCCTGCTACTATATTTTTAATTAATTTATTTGTGGTTTATTTATTTTTATTTCACTTTTCGTGTTGTTGTACATTCGTCGTACTTGAGTGTGTTTTATTTATAGTTTGTAACAGCGTGATATGGTTAGTATCGTAACTTCTCATTTCTCTTTATTTTTATTTTTTTTAATTTGTACGTGTTATTTGCATGCATGGTCGAAGGTCACAGTCACATGATTTAAAACCGATAGATCTTGAACTGGAAAAAACACTTCGCACACAAAGACACACTACATTAAAAGTTAAAATTGAAGGAAAAACTTAATTGGATTTACAACAATAAGCACAAGTACCACAGGAGAGGCCATTTAAGGACTAATTTAATCCCTTAGCCAATTTGAGCACATTATGCATAAGATACCCAAATGTAGTTGCTAGGAGTTTCGAGTTAAAACCTAGTGTGCTAAATTGTCTCCCATCATTCTATGGCCTTGAAAATGAAGATCCATATAATCATCTGAATGATTTTCATGTTGTTTGTCAAACTTTTAAGTATGAAAATTTTCAGATGAAGATGTTAAGCTTAGACTGTTTCCATTTTCTCTAAAGGATAAAGCTCGTTCTTGGTTCGATATATTGCCTGCTAATATTATCACATCATGGGAACAAATGGTAACTAAGTTTCTAAATAAATACTTCCCAGTCCATAAAACCAATGTTATTCGCAGGGAAATTTCAGAGTTCACACAGAGAGAAGACGAGCAATTTTTCAAAGCATGGGAGCGATTCAACGGGCTACTCTTGAAGTGTCTACATCATGGATACGAGAAATAGCACAAGTGTCAATACTTTTTAGAAGGACTATTGCCACATGTGCAAGAATGGCCAATGGCTACAAGTGGAGGTGAGCTCATGTCCAAAAGCACATCAGAAACATGAGATTTCTTCCAAAGACAAGCAGATAATTCTCAACAGAGAAGCAGATCATTCAGAAATGTGAGGAAAATTAAAGGAGTAAATGAAGTCCAGATTAGCGAGTCAGGATCAGATATCAAATAAGTCAAAGCAATAGTCAAAGGATTTTCTCGCCAAATAGCATCACTAACGACTACCAAATCAACAGAGCCTTATGCCTGCAATTAATTTGACCATGATTCATATCTAGATCAAGCCAATGCCATAAATGTGATGAGGAAGCAGTCAAACTACAATCCTTACTACAACACTTATAACCCTGGATGGAGAGACCATCCCAACTTTTCATGGTCTCATGGATTTCAACAGAATGGACCAGCAGCTCCAGCTCCTTAAGCTCCACAAACCTCTCAACCACCATTTAGACAGTACAATCAGAATTAGAGCTACTCACAGCCAAAACCATGAGAAGAGGCATTTCAGAATTTTAAAAATTCGACCCATTCTGCAATAGAACAGCAAAAACGTACCATTGTCGAGTTGCAAAATGAGATGAGGGCTGACATCAATTCACAGGCCCCATCAATCTCAAACCTTGAGAAGATGGTGGGTCAACTTGCCTCTTTAGTTGAAACCTTGGCCATGCACGTTGAGAAAGGTAAATTTCTAAGCCAGCCAGTGCCTAATCCTAAAGAAGTGGATGAAGTGAGTACAAGTTCATCTTAGCATCATGAAGAGGAGAAGGCTGTCATGACCTTACTAAAAAGTAAAGAAATAGATAACAAAGTGGAGATGCCAGTGAAAAAGATGACTCAAGTTCAACCTGCAGACTCTGAAGACTCTTCATCAAAGGAAAAAGAAGAAGACAACCCACGAGAATACGTCCCCAAAGCTCATTTTCCTCAGAGCTTAGCAAAAGAAAATAAGGGAATTTCCACATGTGAGATTATGGAAATTTTTAAACATGCAAGTATTAACATCCCTTTGCTTGATGCTATTAAATAAGTGCCCTCTTATGCTAAGTTTATTAAAGATCTTTGCACTAAAAAGAGAAGCATACATGTGCACAAAAGGGCATTTCTAACAGAAAATATTAGTTCTATACTCCAACACAAAATTCCTCCAAAATTCAAAGACCCAGGCTCCCCCACTATATCATGTAGTATTGGAAACCACATATTTGAGAATGCTTTGTTTGACTTAGGGGTTAGTGTTAATCTTTTGCCTTATTCAGTTATTGTGAAACTCGGACTAGGAGAATTACACCCAACTCCAGTTGTGTTGCAGCTTGCAAATCGATCAATGAAAATACCTCGCGGTATTGTGGAAGATGTGCTCATTCAAGTTGATAAGTTTTATTTTCCTGTTGATTTTATTGTGATTGACACTCAACCAATGCAAGATTCGAATAAGCACATCCCAATCATTCTAGGACGAATTTTTTTGGCAACTACCGACGCTCACATTCAATGCAGGACCGAAAATATACAGTTGTCCTTTGGCAGCATGACCATGGAGTTGAATATCTTCAACATTGCCAAGCAACCTCGTGATGCAGATGAGGGAATGTAATCTACTTGATAAGGATGTACCTTTTGTCTTTGATGATTCATGTCATGTGGCATTTGAAAAATTAAAGCAGTTGTTAACTACATCACCTATCATCAGCCCCCAAACTGGAACTTACCTTTTGAGCTCATGTGTAACGCATCAGATTACGCAGGAGAAGCAGTGTTAGGCCAAAGAGTTGATCCCATGTCATTTACTATGCTAGTATGACATTGAATGATGCACAATTGAATTATTCAACCACTGAAAAAGAAATGCTAGCAGTAGTGTTTGCATTAGAAAAATATCGATCTTATCTCATAGGATATAAAATAATTGTGTTCACAGATCATGCTGCTCTTAAATATCTTCTTACAAAAAAAGATGCAAAGGCTAGACTAATTCGATGGATGTTACTTTTATAGGAATTTGACCTTGAGTTCAAAGACAAGAAAGGCACAGAAAATGTGGTGGCAGATCATCTCTCTCGTCCTAATTTTGACATAATCCCTAAACCCTTGCCATTGAACGAATCATTTCCAGATGAGCAACTAATGAGTGTGGAAGTATTACTATGGTATGCTAATATAGTTAACAATCTTGTTACAGGTCAACTTCCAGAACATTGGACTAAGCAGGATAAAGCAAAATTTTTCGTGGAAATAAAGAATTTCTTTTGGGATGATCCTTATCTGTTCAAGTATTGTGTGGATTAAATTATCAGACGTTGTGTCCTAGAGAGCGAATTTTAAAATATCCTTTCATTCTGCCATGAACAAGCTTGTGGAAGCCATTTTAGTGCTAAGAAAACTGCTGCTAAAGTTTTACAATGTGGTTTCTATTGGCCAACTTTATTTCGAGATGCTTATAGTTTTTGTTCTTCATGTGACAGATGCCAACGTATGGGAAGCATCACACGAAGGAACATGATGCCACTAAATTCTATTCTAGTGGTTTAAATTTTTTATGTGCGGGGCATTGATTTCATGGGACCATTCCCTTCTTCTTTTGGCCATCAATACATTTTGGTTGCTCTCGACTACGTATTCAAGTGGGTGCAAGCAATACCATGCAGAACCAATGATCATAAAGTGGTGATTGGAGTTTTGAAAAGTAATATTCTTTTACGCTTTGGATTCTCTCGGCCGATAATCAGCGATGTCGGTACCCACTTCTGCAATAAATCATTCAAAGTTCTTTTGGCAAAGTATTCCATTACACACAAAGTGGCTACCCCATATCATCCACAAACCAGTGGTCAAGTCAAGATATCCAATAGGGAAATAAAGCACATATTAGAAAAGACAGTAAGACCTAATAGAAAAGATTGGTCATTGAGACTTGATGATGCAGTATGGGAATTTCGAACAGCCTTTAAGACCTCGATTGGAATGTCACCGTATAGGCTAGTATATAGGAAAGCTTGTCACCTACCTGTGGAACTCGAGCATCGTGCATATTGGGCCATCAAGAAATTCAACTTTGACATGCAACAGGTTGGTTCAAAAAGAAGCTTACAGTTGGTAGAACTTGAGGAAATTCGTAATGATGCATACGAAAATGCCAAGATTTACAGGTAACGAATGAAAGTCTTTCATGACAAGCAAGCTATGAGGAGATCTTTTACACCAGATCAAAAAGTGCGTTAATTCAATTCTCGCTTGCACCTATTCCCAGGTAAGTTACGCTCTCGATGGTCTGTTCTATTTATTGTTTACACTGTTTTCCCACATGGAGCCATTGAAATCAAGGATCCAAATAACAGTGTCACTTTTAAAGTTAATGGTCAAAAATGAAAGCCATATCTAGAGTACCAACTACAAGAAGAAGACACTGAAATAAATTTGGGTGACCTACCAGATATAGACTAAAACCTTTTCTTATTTTTTCAGTAATTTAACTTTTTTTTATTTTATTTTACTATTCCTTTACTAATTGAAATTATTTGTTTACTGCTAAAGTGTGTTTGTTTGACAGTTGTGTTTTCTCTAGTCATTTGCACCATACGCCATGAATACCTCAATTAGACAGATCCTCTTCAACCACATTAAGCGACTTCTGCATGTAAAGCGTCACCTAAACGGCTTAATCCCATTCTCAATCACATCTTATTTGGGATTTACGACCACCTGAGTTATTACCTCATGTTGAAGAGTTAGAAGGGCAACTCAAGGAAATAGAAGGTGGTATTTATGTAATCCAATTAGAACTTGAGGTAAACTCGATAAGAGGACGAAGGTGAGTTCACATCTTGTTTTCCATATTGTGTGTTATTGTTTTTTTTGTGTTCACGTGCGTTTTGTTTTTATTAGATTTGTTATTTTCTTTGGTGTATTATCATTTGCCACGCTAGTTAAGTGACGGATAATGGTACTCCGTGACTATTGCGTCGGTTCCTTCAGTTTCCCACAATAACTAATATTCTCTAACCAAGGTATGGATAGGAACACAGCTCTTACTAAGCTTCACAAGCGATTTCCCTCTCTTCCTCAGAATGCACTCCTTGCAATCTAAAAAGCTCGGTCCGAACGTATGCGCCTGCTTATGAAGAATAATATCCCCGTTAACATTCGTTGGTTAATCGAAGCCAAAGTGCAGTTAGCAGGAGAATTAACTCATAAATTTGTTGCCTACAAGCCTGGTTGCGGGAAAGGAAATTATGCAAGAAAATGAAGAGTTGCACGACTTTCAGTTGCTTGTCATAAGTGTGCTAGAATGCAATGCTTTAAACAACCATGCACTTCTTTAGGAATGGTATACGACAAAAGGGAAATAAGATTAAATTTATTAAGGATGGCTTGAATAAAGAGTCATTGAATTTTTGTCTCCTGAAACGCATCCCAGTGGATACGTACAGCGTGCAATTCTCCAGCTGGGGCCATTATTCCAAAAAGAACGTGTACGATACAATCTCGGGAATCTGACTATAAACGACCTTGTTTGCCAGTTTATAAGAAAACTGGATGGGAAGCCTATCCTCGACCCATAGAGGGTGTTCAAGCCGTTTCTAGACATAAAACTAGAGGAATATGTGAGCTACAATCACAGCTACCAGTACATATCCTTTTTATGGTGTGATTTTATCTTTATTTAACGTTTGTTTTCTTTACTATTTACTTTTGACTTTTAAGCCACGAACGTCACGCGTCATTTGACAAATATATCGCCTCATTACAGTTGTGTATCATTATGTTTTTCACCAAGATCTTTAAATACAAACTTATTTTGTTAACCACTCACAAATTATTTTTGAGAATTGTTTCAATGGCAGCAACTTCAAATAACCAATTCAAAAATGTTTTTGTGCTTTCTGGTTCCCGTTATGGAAAATACAAAGAGTTTGTTGAAGCAGCTATAGATCTTGGTCGAACACTAGCAGAGAGACAGATGCACCTAGTATATAGAGGAGGTGACAGAGGGTTATCCAAACTTGTTTCAGAAGCTACCTTCACCAGAGGAAGCCAAGTGCTCAGTATCATCCGAAAGGCACTAAAACCTCTGGAATGTGTGTCCGATGCATCAATTGGAGAAGAGATAGTTGTCTTAAGCATGCAAGAAAGAATAACTAAAATGTTAAATCAGGTTGATGCCTTCGTTTTCTTACCAGGAGATCTTGCAACTTTAGAGGCGCTGATGACATTCGCATTTTGGGCACATTTGAAAATTCATCAGAAACCCATCGGTTTGTTAAATGTTAATAACTTTTATGATGGCTTGATGACGTTTCTTAACCATGTAATAAAGAATCATTTCATTCCTTCTACAGTAAAACAACTCTTTTTTTGTGCCCCTACTGCTAATGAGTTACTTGATCTTTTATAAGATTACAGACCAGAGCCAGATCCCAGGACCTCAGCATTAGATTGGTAAACCAATGATGGTAACAGTAGCAATAGTAAGAAGTGCAAATTAGATTTAACCCCTCCGTTTATAAATCTTTTCTTGTGTCACAATATTCAGGTAACGTCTTCTAAATTCTACTTTTTTCCTTTTAGACATTAAGGACAATGTCTCTTTCTGGTTGGGGGGTGGGAATAGTTGACAATTGTGGAATAAAAATTGTGTTTTGTAGTCACTAACCTTTTCTAAATTTTTTAGTCGAAGATGGCCGAATATGGAGTGTAGTTACTCTAGAAACGCATCTTCTTAGTCTTGGTATTAAAACAAAAAAGTTTTAAAAGATTCAAAAAAAAATTCAAGGCATTTTGTGTGATCTTTTGACATTGGACGACGTGGTGACTTTTGCATTTTAGTATTTGTATTATTTTTGGCTTTGATTTATGTTATACCATGTTTGTCACTGTCTATATTGATGCTGGTGACTTGTGTGAGTTGAGAAATTTGATGAGTGAAATTGATTGGGTTATTTGAAGGAATGAACATGTCATAGTAAACACCAAATGAGTTTTTGAGCCTATAATTTTCCTGAAGAGTAACCCTTTTTTATAGCTTAATGTTTTATGCATGATCTCTATCTTTTCTCTTAAGTCAACCAATAATAGATATAATGAGAAAAAAAAAGAACAAAGAAAGAAAAAAAATTATGTGTTGCCACATCTAAAAGTCCATTGAACTAGTAGACATAGAAGACTACTCAGTACCCTAAAAAATGACAGAAATGCCATCTTTGATCCATTTGAGTCTTTTCAAGCTATCCCTATTGTGAAATATCTATAGTTGCCCATTTTGAGCCTTTAAAAAAAAAAACATAAATCCTGTCCTATTCCGATTTGGAATATTACCCTATATTTTACATTTTCCTTCACCTATTTATGTTTGAGAAAAATATGAAAGATTTTTCTTTTTAAGAAAAGTGGTGCACTATTAAAAAAAAAAATCATAGGTATGAATGATAATTTAAAAAAAAAAGGAGAAGAAAAAGCACCTTACAATTTTCAAAAGATCTCCATTTTCTCAAACATATATTTTGTTCTTTCAACTATCTCTTCTGTATTACCCATTTCTCTAACCTACATTACATCCTAATAAAAGTCCTTCATTTTAGGGGACTATACTCTGAAGTAGAAGTCGGTAATATGGGCAAAAAGATGTGGTTATACATACATAAATAAACAAAAAAAAAAAAAAGTTCATACAAATGATATTGGTTTGACTGATAATTCATTTGACTAAAGATCATATTCTTTTTGAGCTGTAAACATTATTCCTTCATCTTGGTGAGAGTGTGATATTGCTTTCTTCCAATCCATCATTCCTTGAAATAATTGTTTTTATTGATTTTGAGAGTGTCATTCTTACCCGAGAGATTTTGAGGTTTGGCATGTCATTCTGAAAAGTGGCTTAATTAATGTAGCTTTGATAATCGATCATTTTGCATACGTTTACCAGACTCGTTTGTGTGACTAGTTGATGTGGAAGTGATATTTTCAAAAGTGGAGATAATGCTTATACTTTTATTTGATTGTTATCATTATTCTGATTAAGAAGTAAACACAAATGCCCAAAAAAAAAAAAAGCCAGATTTTGATTTGAATTTTGTCGAATATCATCGCTTAATTTGCTAGAGACTAGCAGTAAGGTGGTTGCGAGTGTGTTAAGTTCTGAAAATATATATTTACAAAGGATAGAATTGTCATTTTGTGCTCTAAGTCTCACTAACATTTCTATTTTTATTTAGTTATATTTTTAAATTTTAAATGTGTGTCTTGTTATAATTTGAGTATTTTATGTATTTTAGGGATATTTTAGTTATTTCATGATTAACGAGAGGTCGGACAGCAAAACAGATCATGTTTTTAAGCTCAGAATAGTTGAAAACCTTAGAAGGACATAAAGGGTAGAATCGTATATGTGAACAGTGCCGTATACATGAATGGTACCGTATGTGTGAACAGTACCGTATGCGTAAACAGTACCGTATGCGTGAACAGTTCGTACATCTAAAATCTTGGTGGGGCCCAACAAACGCAGCTATGATCGATGACGTGGCATCATCTTATTCGACCAAAAATGCTGATGTGGCTTTGATCGGATGATGTGGCGTTGACTGATGACATGGCGTTGACTGATGACATGGCAATACATTATTGGACCAAGTGGTTGACTTTTTGTTGACTGATGACGTGGCAACATAATAGTGGACCGAAAAACATGTGTACGATACATGCACAATCACGGAATGAGTGATGTGTTCAATCCAATCAAAGCTTGCCACGTGGCGCACTCCTGAGCATCCAAATTGATTTTATTCGATGGCCATGATTTACTCAGTGTATCTATAAATAGGGGGCTACCCCTCATTACTTGACATATCTGAATTCATTTTTTATCTCTGATTTCTGTAATTCCCTCCCTATATTGTATTTTCTATGTATTTCATTAAAATTTCTATTTTACCCCTAGTTAAAAAATGAGTAGCTCGTTTATTTTCAAGCTTGGGTTAAAGGTGAAACCTTAACATGATCAATAGGCTTAATTTGGTAAGTTTACTTTATCTTTCTCTGATTCATTTAGGTTGTTTTGAATTTTATCTTTCTTTGATTCATTTAGGTTGTTTTGATTTATCGTTGATAAATAGTAATAATTTTGTCTAGATTTTGCACTGTTATATTGGCTCCCTAATGCAAGATTATTACAGTTTGGCACGATGAGCACTTTACATTATTAATTAGAGAAAAACCTCCCCTCTAGTATTAGTAGTCCATCTTGACTCAGTGTTGACAGAGAATAAGTCAGAGTTATTTAGTAGACAGTTTTGCCACATTGTCAACAGTAGAATTATTATCACCTAGCACTGTGTGTACTTGATACCCATTTAACATTAGATTATTTCTCCTGACGTAATGAGCACTTGATACTCTATTTATTAGAGATAGACCTATGAGGAGTGAAAATAGCCCCTCATAGATTAATTAGAATTTAAAAAGAAATATTAAGCCCATGGTGAAATGTTGAGTGTGAATCTAAAGACTCAATCACTTATTTTATATTGTTTCATCTTTAATTTGTTCAAGTTATCTTTTTAATTTAAATCTTGCTCAAAAATCACATCCTACCGATTCACATACAAACTTGAAAAATCAACCCTACATACAATTAAATCTACCTCCTCGTGGGATCAACACTTGTCACCACAAATCTATACTGTAATAAATTTGTGCGCTTGCGAGTACAACAAAATTTGCACAACAAGATTTTGATTATGTTTATGAACCTTTTTTTTTCTTTTTTAACCCAATTCGGCAAAAGAATTAAAAGCGTCAGATCTGACCGTGGTGGTGAGTACTATGACAGATATGACGGTTCAGATGAACAACGTCCAAGATAGTTTGCTAAATTCCTAAAAAAAAAAAAAGAAATACAGCTCGAAATCCTGTCAAAGCATCTAGTTAAGTAAAGAAACAAAACTACAAAGATCATCTTTCAAGGAACAAAAATCTGCTAAACCTGCATCCTTTCTTTCAAGGAACATAAATAATATATTATTGATTTTTAATTGACGCTTGCTGTCTAATTACCTTCTCAAAAAATGTAACAATGAATTCAAGAGCAACTGGGAAAAAAAAATTTAGTTTTTGGAACTCAAAGAAAGGAACAACAATGAATTCAAGAGGAGTTGAATAAAAAGCGAGATTTTTTTATTGAAGATTGAACTGAAAAGGAGAATTATAAATAAAGATTTAAATTTTGGGAATTCAAGGGTTAGAAAGGAAAATGGGCGAGAAAATGTGATTCATGGGGCCAATAATAACTTAAAATATAATTAAAGGTGATGCTATTTCAAAACTTAGAATTAATCGAGACGTTCATACCATTAATTATGCAATTCATCAAAGAACCATTACAATAAGCTATATTTATTCTATAATTTCCCTTTCAAGAAAAAATCTTGAAACAAATAATCAGAGGCTGCTAGCGAGCAAACACTATATGATCCTTTATACAATACCCATCTTTGAAATTGCATTCAACGAAGTTGTCGGCTTGGGCATCGGCGCATATACGTATCTCCGTCAAATGAGGGACGCTACGTGGTCCCCGTTTACAGCTAATTATTACACTGCTAGAACCTATTATGTACTCCATAATGGAACGGTAATCTTCTGTCCGATAACTAGTTCCGTTTGCTTGTAAAAATTTAGTTGGAAGTTGATAATTTACTTGTACCATTTTATTAATGTCAAATTTTTTTCCGCTGCAATAGTTTAGAGATTTCCCGCTTTCGTTTACCGACCAGAGGCCATGAATAACAAATGATCTGGAGATGTTGGCTCTGCAGGTTTCGAATTTGCAGTAGCCTGGTGGCCACATGAGCACTAGCCGGAATTGATGATGATTGGTCGACGAGTTTTGAAGTGAATCCGAGATGATATTGCAGGCAAAAAACAAAACAAAAGAGAGAAAGTATGTCGCTTTCATATCTTCAGGCTTCAAATTGATGTAGTACGTTAAGAGTAATATAAATAGAAAATATTAGCTATAAAATGATTTTTTATATTCCTATATTTATAATAGGATAAAGCTTGATTAGTTTAAAATTAATTAAGCTTACTGAAGCAAGAACTATTAACAATTAATTAATAATTAAAAACAAGTAGGAGTGGCGGTGCTTGCCCTCCTTCATTACGTTAATCAATATCTTGCCTCACGCACGTCCTTTGTTGTTTTTCTGTTGCTGAACCTTCTTTATTTTGTTCTTTTATTTTTTTTATTTTTAGCGTTTGGATGGGATGATCATAAACCTTACCCATACAAGGGCGGATCTAGAAACTTAATTCACTGGAGTAAAATTATAATAAAAATTAATAATTTATAAAATTGACCAAACATTTCTTTATAAATTTACCCCATTCAAACAAACTTTTCAAAAAATTAATATGAAAAATAAGAAAATTTTTAATTGAGCGGGGTAAATTGCCCACATTGGGCTCTATGTAAATCAGACCGTAAACCATCATTAACATGATCTTGCTCCCAATTTTTACTAGAATTCTTGTGATAGCTGGCACGGAACGTATTCTCAGCCATCTGAGCTTAGCCTAGGAACCAGAGTTCAACCTTTGTTATTCCCTCAATAGCTTCTCATTAAAATGTTATAATGTCACAATTTCGTGATCTAGTTTGTTGAATGTCGGTGAGCTAAATTCATTTTGTTGACAAGTTTGAAAGGGAATTTAATGTCACGCAAGTGGGTGAGAATTGAATTCTCACTTGCTGGATTATGAGAATGGTGCAATACTTGTTACCTTTATCAAGATTATCAAGCTTAGAAATGCGGCCAGTTTCAATAATGACCTAGCTATATAGAGGAAATTTTTAAGTAAAACGCCCTTTAGGAATAATGACCTAGCTATATAGAGGAAATTTTTAAGTAAAACGCCCTTTAGGTGAGTCTTTGACAGAACACTAAGGGTGTAACTTAAAAAAAAAAAATGACTTGGGCCAATTCTTACAACAATGACCGAGGTATTTAGAAGAAATTTCTATATAATATGCCATTTGGGCGAGTCTTAAAAAAAACGACAAGGGCGTAGCTTTACAAAAAATGACATAGATCCAATCTTTAAAAGAATGACCTAGGTACTTAGAAAATATTCTAAGTGGAATACTAAAAGGCAAATGATTGTCAAAAACACCTAAAGGCATGTCTTAAATAAAATGCCCTAGAGTTAGTGTTGACTAAAACACCTTAACGATAATGTCAAAAAGCTCAAGGGCAACTATTGACTGAAACTCCTAAGGGCAATTGTTGACTAAAACACCTAAGGGTGAATGTTAGTTAAAGTTGCGCAGGATCTCGACCAAAATCCCCAAGAGCAAGTATCTATGAGAATTGCCCAAGGCCATTATCTATAAAATGACTTACCTTTCAAGTAATTTGGCTTCAAAAGAAAAATTTTATTAAAAAGATTTGACGTAGCTTCTAGAATCAACGACTTGAAAAGCCTCACCAGTAGCTTGTCAAAGAACTATCAGAAAATTCTCACCCAACATTTGGAATGTTAATTGTCCTTTTTAAAAAGGTACTTTGACTAACTCCCTATCTTTACAATTTTCAATATTTGTTAAGTTAAGATAGATTCAAGAGAGCTACAAAAGCATTAAATGAAGTATGTGAGACTATCTATAGACTAATTCTAATGGCATAGGTGCTTTAGAGAGAATTTCAAATTTTGAAATTGAAAAGCCTAAGAAAAGCCTGATAAAAAATACAAAATAAAAGCCTTAAGTATCAAAATTGACAAGTAAAACTTGGGGAGCCTCTGTTAGACCAAATTAAAAAGAGGCCTAAAGCACACGAAAAATGCAAGCCCAATAAAAACTTTCTGCATAGAATAACCTAGGCCTATTCTCTATAAGAATAGCCTAGGTACTTATAGTTCTTAGTAAAATGTCTAAGTGTAACATATGACAAGTACCAAAGGTGCAACTCTACAAAGAAAGACCTAGGTTCATTCTTTATAAATAATGACCTAAGTCTATTCTTTACAACTAATTACTTAAGTCCATTCCTTACAAAGAATGATATAGGCATTTAAAAAATATTCCTAAGTCAAATGCCCAAAGGGCGAGTCTTTGACAAAGAGACAAAGGCGTGATTCTACAAAGAAAGGTGATCTTTATAAAGAGCAACTTAGGTCCAATCCTTACAGAGAATAACATAGCCATTTAGGAAATATTCATAAGTCAAATGCCCAAAGGGTGAGTTTTCGACAAAGCACCAAAGGTACGATTCTACAAACAAAGATCTAGGTCCGTTCTTTACAAAGAATGACCTACGTCCACTTTTTACAGCTAACAACCTAGGTCCATTCATTATAAAGAATGATATAGGCACTTAAAAAATATATTTAAGTAGAATGCCTAACGGGTGAGTCCTTAACAAAGTATTAAAGGCCTAATTCTACAAAAAATGACATAGATCCATTCTCTACAAAGAATGACCTAGGTACAATCCTTAGAAAGAATGACCTAGGTACAATCCTTAGAAAGAATGACATAGGCATTTAGAAAACATTCCTAGGTCAAACAATCAATGGGCGAGTCTTTGACAAAGCGCCAAACGTGCGATTCTACAGAGAAAAACCTAGGTCTATTCTTTGTAAGGAATGACCTAACTTCAGTTTTTACAAATAATGACTTAGGTCCATTCTTTACAAAAAATGACCTAGGCACTTAGAAAATATTTCTAAGTAGAATGTCCAAAGGGAGAGCTTTTGACAGACTGCCAAAGGTGTGATTTTACAAAGAAAGATCTAGGTCCGTTTTTTACAAAAAATGATAGCTATATAAATGTCAAGACCCCCTTTTAAAGGTCAGAGAAAAAAGTGCATAAAATAGTACACAAACTCTACCCATTTCACTCTAGATTTTCTCTTTCTAAAAATTATGTAAAAAGAACCAACTTAAGTGTTGAAGGGTTATCACAAGCGTGCCGATCCCTTTTCACAATTTTTTTTTTGTTTACAAAATAATTAACGATAACGAGACACGTGATTTGAGATATTCACCTCAAGAGAAAATAATCCACAAAACTTGATTTAGAAGAAAGTTCAGAACATAAATCAATCACTGTACATTGAGCAAAAATTTACATCAACAGTTGGCATCGTCTGTGGGGCATAAACAAAAAGCCAAAGTGGTTTATGGTTTATGTTGAGTGGAATAATAAGTACAACTACTTTGATCTTAATGGTCATGGGTTAAGTCGAGTAATGAACTGACAGTTGCATTATGTTTGCCCCCGCCAGTAAAACTCAAATCTTTCTATGCAACATGAAAAGTAGCATCATGTAGCCTATCTCTGGTGACAAAAGGAGAGGTTGGCCACAAAATTTGAAAAGATTTACAATGAATTTTGACCTTTATCCAACGAAAGACAAAACTCATCTTGTAACTATACCTTTGGCTAACAAGCGGCTTCATCAACGAAAATGAGTGTCTTGACAAAATGCTTAATAACATGCCTCATTGGAGCACCTAAATAGCGAGTTGTCGACAAAATGCTAAGGTGTGATTCATTACACATAAATGACCTAAGTATAATCTTTACAAAAGTGACCGAGATACTTAGAAATAGTTTTCTAAGTAAAATGCCCAAAAGGCGAGTCGTCGACAAAAGGCCAAGGCTTAATTCATTAAGCAAGAATGACCTAGGTTAATTCGTACAATAATGACCTAGGTACTGAGAAGAAATTTCTAGTAAAATGCCCACTGGGTGAGTCTTTGACAAAATGCTAAAGGCACAACTTTACAAAAATTAACATAGGCCTATTCTTTACAAGAGTGAAGTAGGTACTTAGAACAAACTGCTAAGAATAATGCTCAAAAGGTGAGTAATCGACAAAACACCAAGGCAGAATTGATTATGCATTAATGACCTAGGTCCATTTTTACAAAAATGACCTAGGTCCTCAGAAAAAGTTTCTAAGCCAAATGCCTAATTGGCGACTGGTCAACAAAACGCCAAGGCATAATTCATTATACATGAATAACCCAGATATATTTTTACAAAATGACATAAGTGTTTAGAAAAAATTTCTAAGTAAAATGCCCTTCGGTTCTTAGAAAACATTCCTAAGTAAAATACCCAAAAATAACCTATGTTCATTTAAAAAAAATGACCTAGATCCTTAGAAAAAATTTCTAAGCAAATGCTTAAAAGGCAAGTCTTCAACAAAATGTTGAGGGCGTGACTTAAAAAGAAAATGACATAGGTCAGTTCTTACAATAATTATCTAGGTACTCAGTTGCCCTTTAGGCGAGTCTTCGAGAAAACGTCGAGGGCATAACTTTTAAAGAAAGCAAATGACTTAGGTTAATTCTTACAATAATGACCTAGGTACTTAGAAGAAATTTTTAAGTAAAACATCCTTTGGGCGAGTCTTCAAAAAAATGCTAAGGGCGTAACTTAAAAAAGGGACATAGGTCAATTGTTACAATAATGACCTAGGTACATAAAAGAAATTTCTAAGTAAAACATCCTTTGTGTGAGTCATCGACAATATACCAAGGATGTAGCTTTACAAAAGATGACATAGGCCCACTCTTTACAAAAGTGATGCAGGTACATAAAAAAAATTTTTAAGTAAAATGCTTAATAGGTGAGTTTTCGACAAAACGCCGAGGGCGTAACTTTAAAAAAATGTGCTAGGTCAATTCTTACAATAATGACCTAGTTCTTACAATAATGACCTAGGTTCTTAGAAGAAATTTCTAAGTATAATGTCCAAAGTATGAGTCTTCGACAAAACACCGACGGTGTAGCTTTGTAAAAATAACCTACGTCCATTCTTTACAAGAGTGACCTAGGAACTTAGAAAAATTTCTAAGTAAAATGCTCAAAAGGCGAGTCGTCGACAAAACATCAAGGCATAATTCATTATGCATGAATGACCTAGGTCCATTTTCACAAAAATGACCTAGGTCTTTCGAAAGTATTTCTAAGCCAAATGCCCAAATGGCAAGTCATTGTCAAAATACTAAGGCGCAATTCATTACACATGAATGATCAAGGTCCATTTTTACAAAAATGACCTAGGTCTTTAGAAAAAAAATTTCTAAATAAAATGACCAAACGGGTAGTTCGAAAAAACGCTAAGGGCGTATTTTTACAAAAAATAACCTAGGTGCATTTTTTGCAAAAGTGAATTAGGTACTTAGAAAAAATTTCTAAGTAAAATGTCCAAAAGACGGTCTTTGACAAAATGCTAACAACGTAGCTTTAGAAAAAATGACCTAGGTCAATACATAGAAGAAAGACCAAGGTACTTTGAAAATATTTCTGTAAAATGCCCAAAACAAGAGTTTTTGATAGGATGCTGAGGGTGTAACTTCACAAAAAACGACCTAGGTCAATTCTTTATAAGAGTGACCTAGGTAGTTAGAAAAAATTTCTAAGTAAAATACCCAAAAAGTGAGCCTTCGGCAAAACGTCAAAGGTGTAGCTTTATAAAAAATGACCCGGTCAATTCTTACAAGAAGAACCTAGGTACTTAGAAAAAATTTCTAAGTAAAATGTCCGAAAAGCGAGTGTTCGACAAAACACCGAGGGTGTAACTTTAATAAAAAAAGAAAAGGAAAAGCACCTAAGTCAATTCTTACAATAATGACTTAGGTACACATAAGAAATTTCTAAGTAAAACGCCCATTGGGCGAGTCTTCAGCAAAACGCCGAGCGTGTAACTTAAATAAAATGACTAGGTCATTCTTACAATAGTGATTGGGGTACTTAAAAGAAATTTCTAAGTAAAACACCCTTTGGGCAAGTCTTCAAAAAATGCGAAGGGCACAGCTTTGCAAAAAATGACCTTGGTCTATTCTTTACAAGAGTGACCTAGGTACTCAGAAAGTATTCGAAGTAGAATACTAAAAGGCAAATGATTGTCAAAAGCTCTTAAAGGCATGTTTTAAATAAAATGCCTAGTGTTGACTAAAGCACTTTAAGGATAATGTCAAAAAGCTTAAGGGCAACTATTGACTATAGCTTCTAAGGGCGGCTGTTGACTGAAACACTTAAGGGTGAGTGTTATTTAAAGCTCCAGCGAATGTCTATTAAAATGCCTAAAAGCAAGGATCTATGAGAATTGCCTAGAGCTATTATCTACAAAATTGCTTACATTTGAGGCAATTTAGTTTCAAAAGACGACCTTTATTGAAAAAATTTGACATAGCTTCTTGGATCGATAACTCGAAAAGCCTCGGCAGTAGCTTGTCAAAGAATTGTTGAGAAATTCTCACTTACCATTTGGAAAGTTGATTGTCCCTTTTGAAAAGCTACTCTTACTAACTCCTTATCTTTACAATTTTCAATATTTGCTAAGTTAAGATAGATTCCAAAGAGGTACAAAAGCATTCAATGAAGTATGTGAGACTACTTATAGACCAATTCTAACTGGATGGGTGCTTTAGAGAAATTTCAAATTTTGAAATTCAATTTATAAAAGGAAAAGACCAAGAAAAGTCTAATAAAAAAGTATTAAATAGAAGTCTCAGTTCTCAAATTTGAAAAATAACACTTGTGGGGCCTCTGTTAGACCAAATTACAAAAGGCCCAAAACCCCAAAAAATACAAGTCCAATAAAAACTTTATGTAAAGAAAAACCTAAGCTCATTCTTTATAAGAATAGCCTAGGTACTTAGAGTTCTTAGTAAAGTGTCTAAGTGTAAAATACAAGAAAATGCCAAAGGTAAAATTCTATAAAGAAAGACTTAAGTTCATTTTTTACAAAGAATGACCTAGGTCCATTCTTTACAAAGAATGACATAGGCATTTAGAAAATATTCCTAAGTCAAAAGTGACACGACTCAAAAGTGTTGATTACTCCCAAGTATAAGAATGTCTATTTATAATATAAACTAGTGAGTCATGGTTTGGACCACAAGAATCTATAAATCTAGTAGTTAATGATTAAACAAAATTAATTGCAAAAAAAGAAGTTGATAGAGACCAATTTAGAAAACTGCTAAGGTTATGGGATCATCCACTCTCGGTTCTCAAATTATGGATTGATACTTTCTCATATTTATATTTTGCATTTCTTCTACCAGTTAATTATTATGCCATTTAATTTTTAATTAACCATTTGCATAGATAAATATGTGATCAAGTACCTAATGTGCCACAACTTTATTAAAGAGTGGACATTATGTTAAAATTCTAAATAGATCCAAGGAGATCTAGATCTACAAATTGACATGACATAAAAGTAACCAATAAAGAAAAAATGCAAATTGTAAACATATAACAAATAAAATAACAACTCATTTGAGAGAGTAATTAAATCTATTATTTGAATCCAGCCACTCATTTTTAAAAAGAAAATATAAAAGAAAATTGAAAATGAAGGGAAAAAGGAAAGATTTACACCCAAAATGTACATCCTTAAAACCCGCCACACAATTCTTTCTCCTTTTGTTCTTTCTCCCAAAATCTAGTACACCCTTAATTGTCAAAGCTCTTGCGTTTATATAGGCAAATTTTGAGTGATCAAGTGTGGGTATTTACATAATATTTTTTGTGAACTTTAATCACAACCTTACGATGAGATTTAGTAATACAATTCAAGCGTCTTAATTTACAATCATTATGGATTGTTGGATTGAACATAATCAATGGCTAAAATTGAGGTCAAAATCAAAGTCTCCTTTTGCTTATTTGCCAAGGTTGTTGAGCTACACAATTTAATGTGTTAAATCTAATACAACAAGGTGCATGTGAGCTTAGACACATGGCACAATCTCAACCATTAAGAAATAATGCCAGATCAAAGGGCAAGCATTTCTTCCAAACGCTTATGAGTCTCCAAAATCCAAATTTAACATCTAAATTTTCTATCCTAGCATCATGATTTAGGGATTTCCTACAAATCACAAAAATCAATCATAAAAACAAATAAATAATTCATAAAATAAATTAGGAATTTGTAAATGTGATGAAATTATTTATGTTATCAATACTGTAAGTGCAAAATGACAATTTCAACATTTATTACATGTATACTTTTTAGTGTTAATCAAAACACCCAAAGGGTGAGTTTTTAAGAAGACGCCAAAGGCACAATTCTATAAAGAAGGAACTAGGTCCATTCTTTGTAGAGAATGTCTTAGGTTCATTCTTTACAAAGAACAACGTAGGTCTAATCCTTACAAATTATGACATAAGCATTTAGAAAATATTCCTAAGTCAAACGCCTAAAGGGCGAGTCTTCGACAAAGCAAGACCTAGTCCATTCTTTATAAAGAATGGCCTATGTCTACCTTTTACAAATAACGACACAAGTAGAATGCCCAAAGGGAGAGCCGTCAACAAAGTGCCAAAGGTGTGATTTTACAAAGAAAGACCAATGGCCATTCTTTACAAAAAAAAGGACCACGGTAATTTTTTACAAATAACAAACTAGATCCATTCCTTATAAAGAATGAACTATGTACTTAGAAAATATTTTTAAGTAGAATGCCCAAAAGGAGAGTCTTCGAAAAAGTGGCAAAAGCGTGATTTTAAAAGAAAGATCTAGCTAGTTCCATTCTTTATAAAGAATGACATAGGCACTTAGAAAAGATTTTTAAGTATGAGCCTTTGGGGCAACAAGTGTGCTATGGAATACGCCAACGAGCAAATAAGCATTTTATAGAATGCGCCTACAGGCAAATAAGCATTCTACAAATTGCGCCTACAAGTGAAGATACATTCTACGGATATGCCTACAGGTAGATATATGTACATTATACAGAATGAGCATACGAGCAAATAGGCATTCTACGGAATACAATACGACCAAATATGCATTTTATAGAATGAGCCTTCAAGCCAACAAGTATTTTACATAATGCACCTACGGGCAAATATTCATTCTACGTAATACATCTATATGCGAACATACATTCTACGGAATGAACCTACTGGCAAATAAATATTTTATGGATTGCATATACAGGCAAATAAACATTCTATTGATTGAACCCACTGGCTAACAAATATTCTATGGAATGAGCCTACGAGCCGATAAACATTTTACGGAATGCATCTACAGTCAAATAAACATTCTACGGGTGAGCCTACAGGCTAACAAATGCTCTCCAGAATGCGCTTACAGGAAAAATGTTGCAAATGAATCCTCTTTATAAGGAACCAATATAACTGCCGAATTTAATCTCAAGCTCATTGAAGGTTAAGAGCCCAAAAACATGATAAGTGTCCAAACAATACTTGTCATAAATAAGTATTGACACGTATGAATATGTGTCTCCATGCGAGGATTTGCACTAGCACTTGCCACAAGAAAGTGCTAGATGATCTCTCCGACTCAAGATACCTATATAAAGGTCAAGACCCCTATTTGAAGGTAAGAGAAAAAAGGACATGAAATGGGTGCAGAAACTCTATCCATCTCGCTTTAGATTTTCTCTCTCTAAAAATTAAGTAAAAAAACTTATCTTGAGCATTGGAAGGTTATCGGCAGCATGCAGGCACCCATGACAATTATGTCTTTTTGCAGAATAATTAACCGCAAGGAAATATGTAATTTCAGACACTCACCTCAAAGAGAAAATAATCGACGAAACTTATTTTAAAAGAAAGTTCAGAATACAAATCAATCACTATACATTGAGTAAAATTTTGCACCAACACATATCATTAATTTTGCAATTCATCAAAGAGTCCCAAGAATCCAGGATGCAAAACTTGTTGGAACCGGGAAAGTTAGTGGGCTAGGGGAAAGTATTTGTATTTAAAATATTTGGCTAAAGGTTAGGGTAAATAAGAGAGATTTTACGAGAGCATTTATTTTAATTTGGGCAATTATTTTAGTTTGGGCTTTTTTATTATGCTTTTAGCTTCATTCTTACAATTAGAGACATGGCCATGTATTTTTAGCCGTTCAACGAACTTTCATAAGCATACTTGGATCACACATTTTAATAACTTATTTCTACCACACAATTTACCTACCACTAACTTAAGATGCTTGGCTAACATATTTACCACATCTTTTAACTAATAATTAAACTTTCTATGCCTAAGTTTTAACCACAACTGTCCTTTAAAGTATTTAACACTTGACTCTAGACAATTTGTGGTCTGCAAGATTTGTCAAGCAATCACAAACCGACAATAATAATTGAAAATTTCTGTAGATTATAAATTAATATTTCAACAAAAAAGTGTCGCTGAAACATTACAATAAGCTATATTTATTATATAATTACCCCTTTAAGAAAAAAATCCTGAAACAAACATCAGAGGCTGCCAGCGAGCAAACGCAACATCATTGTACAATTCTGCGCTTTGGAATTGCATTCAATGAAGTCGTCGGCTTGGCTCAGCGCATATACACCTCTCTGTCAAATGAGGAACAGTATGTGGTACCAAGCTACACTTAATTAACCAAAGTAATGTTGAAGGACAACGAAAACAATACCAGGAATTTGGTTTGTACCATTTTATTAATATTAAAATTCCACTGCAATAGTTTAGTGTTTCTCCGGCTTCGTCCACTGGCCACAGGCCATGAATAACAAATGATCTAGAGATATTGGCTCGGCCGGTTTTGAATTTACAGTAGCCTGGTGGCCAGGTGAGCACTGGCCGGAATTGATGATGGTGGTTCGACGAGTTTTGAGCCGAATCCGAGGTGATATTGCAAGCAACAAACAAAACAAAGAGAGAAGGTATGTCGCTCTCATATCTTCACGCTTGAAATTGTTATGCGAGAGAGTAATATAGAGAGTATTAGCTATAAAAAGAATGTTCATATTCCTAAATTTATAATTGGATTAAACTTGATTAGTTTAAAATTAATTAAGCTTACAGAAGCAATAAATATTAACAGTTAATTAATAATTAAAAACATGTAGGATAGGTGGTGAATGTTCTCTTTTTTAATTAGCTATTAAGTCGTGCGGTTTAATAGCATTATACAGTTATACTATTGAACCGCACGGTTTAATAACTTTCACAGACATTACAGTATTAAAATGTACAGTTTAATAATTTTTTTAAATTTTAACAAAATTCATAATCTTGGATTGGAGCATTTCTGTCTTGCCTCATGCACGTCCCTTTGTTGTTTTTCTGATGCCCAAACTTCTTCATTTTGTTCTTTTATTTTTTATTTTTAGAGTTTGGATGAGATTATCAGAAACTTACCTATGGGCGGATGTAGAAACCTAGTTTATTGGAGGGAAAACTATAATAATAGTTAATAATTTATAAAACTTAGTTAATACCAAAATTTTTTTATAAATTTGCTCCCACCCAAACAAATTTTTGTAAAAACATAATACAAAAATAAGGTAAATTTTTTGTTGAGCTGGGTTCAAACTTGACTCTACGAAGTTTCGCCCCTGTACCCATCACTAACTCGATCTTGCCCCCAGTTATTACTAGAATTCTTGTGACGACTGGCACAGAATGTCTTCGCGGCCATATGAGCTTAGCCTAAGTACCAGACTCCAACTTTTGTTATTCCCTCAATAATTTCTCACTAAAATTTTCAATTAATTTTCGACTGCATGGCCATAAAATCACAATTTCATGATCTAGTTTGCATCAAATGAGAATCCTAATTTTTTAAGTAATGTTAACTACAACGGGTTTTAATCTCACTAATATTTTCACACATCAAAATTCAAAATCATTAATAGATATATACATAAATATTTCAGAGCTTCCTTGAATTGTTACGGTTTCTTGGTTTCCTACGCCAAAATTTTGGACTAAAGCCAAAATGGATGGTATGTCAAAAGGCAATCCTGGCGTGGCTGCTTTAGGTGGTTTGTTCCGGAATGACAACTATGAATGTGGGTGGCTTTCCTTGCCCTCCTGGCACTCAAACTTCCCTTTTTTGGGAGCTTATGGTGGTGATATTGGCTATTGAACAAACTTGTGCTCGCGGTTGGCATGATCTGGTGATTCTGTTCTTGCGTTGCTACATCTTCACAAACGTTGTTCCAAGTTCCAACTGTCTTGCACTTCTCAATTCTATGGTGGCCAGGTTTACTCATATTTATCGGAAAGGAAATAGTGATCCTCCTGATAGTTAATCTTTTCTCCGTCTGTCGTGATGGTGATGCCCAGTCGTCCTATTGATTCCTAATATTTCTCTCTTTAATTACCGGTTAATGTCAGCTCCTTCGGATTATCGCAACGCCAGATGGCTTATTCTGAGTAAAATAAATCTGCCCCAGCTTGCACCACATGCATCATCAAAATCTTCAATTATGTTTTTTTTCTCCTTTAATTAGACATTTAAATTTCTAGTGACAACTTGCCCTTTCAAGGGCGCTTTTTGGTTTTTTGTTTCCGGAACTTATAATAACTGGTATTTTTTGAGTTATCAATCTTTGGTCGGTTATGTGGTTTGATTCAATCACTGAAAATTGGTTGCTTGGAAAATTTTTTGTAAACCCTAGCTTCATTAAATTGAAAAATAAAAAGGTGAATTAATGGTGGGAGTTATTCCATCAGAAGACCGATAAGGATCTTAAACAAAATAAAAATTAAGGAAACTAAGAGATTGTATGAATCTATATTGAGGAAATCCCAAACGATCTTTAAATAGTGCATCTTGAATGACGGTAAGAGTTCCTCACTCTCATAACAAAATATTTGCAATGTTACGCCAGCTTATACGAAAATTGCTTATCCTCTCTGTTTTCCTCAACAATGCTAGTTGCCTTGCCGCTTGATGGAAAGCAAACTCTCTTTATAGCAAAATAGCCATTTCCAAGATCTAAGACTTTCGTCAAACCCAATATACCTCAACTCCTGGGTATTAAGATCACACAGCATGACATCATGAGTCCGTCGAGTCTCCATGAAGACTGGACCATTCTTCCACCATCGAAGTGTACGGTAAACATTCAGAAAAGGTCCAACGGTCGTTAGTTTTGTCCAACAACTCTGTTGCGTCATCACCCATATGTCATAACAGCCACTGAACCTATTTTGAGTTATCAAATGAAGAGACTCCTTGTCTACTGCGGCAATATAAGGACGATAACTTTCATTGTTATGAGGGTACGGGACTTTCACCTCTTCGAACACCTCATCACGCAGATGAAATGAAAGAATCACTTCTTGTTGACCATGATTGCACGGGTGAGCCAACCACTAACAAACTCCATTAATATATGTGTCGACTCCCATGGTGATATCAAGTCTACAATACCGAGAGCTGAAATCATCTATTTTTGAGTATCTCCAAGAATCAGTGCTTAATGTGTACAACGCAATGTGTGAATGCAAATATGAACCAGTTTCATTACTTCTATTATTCCACAGTTCAAATATCAAAATCATCTTGTAATCATTACTCACCGGATCTAACTCAAATCCAATGCCAACATTATAAACTACCTCTTCGATACCTATTTCTAGGATATCTATAAATTCAATGTCACATTTTGGAAGAGGCCTAAGTTCTCTAGTCGCCGGGTTCCACAAATCTATGCAAGAAGGTGTGTAAATACAAAACAATCCCTTGTATGGACCATAGATAGCAGGGCTCCAGTCATCATGATCTTTGGAAATCCGAGGTTGAAACACTTGATATGATGATAAATCCGTCAAAGTTTCATCTGAAAATAAGGCGAATCTCCGGCCTCGAAAACCGAAACGATGGTACTCAACAAAAAGACGAGCATTATCATCGTTGTAATTTTTGAGATGCCTTGAAATAAAACTAGGACTATTGATTAATGTGTACCAAAATTTACAAATACACTTGAATCGAATTAGAGATTTCACCGGCAGCCTTGATAGAATTACAATGGTTACATCTTCATAAAGAATCTTCATTTTGCTTGTCCAACAAGTTTCAATTGCCAAATGCACGGTTTCGAGTAATAAATAGATTAAAGTTAAATCAGAGCAATAAATTAAAGGAAAAAAAAATTGAAATTTTCATACCCTAGACAGCGCTTGTCTTTGCTTTCTTAATTTACTTTTAAATGCATGAATCTGATTCACCCAACAAGCATTCACGAAAAATATTAATGAGATTTTTTTTTTTTTTTTTTTTTTGGGTTTGGAAAAGGAGAATTTCTATCGTGAAATTGGCTATGTGTATATGATAGTATGTATTTAGAAAACTCAATTCATGAATAAGCGATGATTTCGCATCTTCGCTGGCTGCGAGAAATAAGAAAATTCAAATTCAATGATGATTTTGCATGGATCATTACATGGAATTTACAGTCTATAAAATTTCAATAAGATAAAGTAAAACAAATTCAAGTTTATGGTTTAGGTAGTTTTTTAACAGATCAAATTGGGAAAAAATTATAGCAATTAAATAGGATGAAGAGATATGAATAACTTGGAAAGGAGAAAAACTAATTCAAACACAAAAATTAAAGGCCACAAAATCATATTATTTAATGTTTTATTCATGCAAAATCTGATTAATTTTACTATTTATTTATAAACTGTCTAAAAATTAAATTATATAAATTATTTCTTATAAATCATTGGACAAATAAATTTCATTACTTACCAAAAAAATTTATAATATTTATCTTATTATCACAAAATTATAATAAAATTACCTGGACTGATATAAATTTCTTAACGCATTACTATTAATTTTGATAATTTAAAAATTACATGGTGAAAAGTTATACAGAATAATCTTCATATAATGTTTGAATCATACGATTAAAAATCAATCTTTGCATTGATTAATAAAGATAATCACAATCAATCCGTTTGCTTCTATTATTATTTTATTCTTCTCAATAGTGATTCTAAAATTGTCGATCTTTTTAATACATGATTAGGTTAATTTTTTAATATATTCAAAATTACATAATTTTCTAATTTCATTTTGGGTGATTTTATAATTTTGATCCTATCTTTTTATTACTTGATATTATATCATTCACCATGTAGTATGTCTAACATTCATCAAAATTCTTACTACATATAATGCATTTGCTAAAAAAATATACGTGCAATTTTTGTCTGAATTAGCGACTAGTATTAAAAATAATTACTATTACTTATATAAAATAATTATTTGTAACAGTATCATATAGGCTAGGCCTAATTAAATTAATGAGTTGCCTATAATTTGGGTAATCAATAACTACTTATTAAAGTTTAATCATGGGTGGAGATGTTTCATTTTAAATCAAATAGTCCATATAATCGCACTGTTAATATTGTTATTTTTTTAATAGCATCATAAAGAAATCCTTATTTTAAATCATCCAATTAGACTTTATTTATTTATTGTTTTTCATTATATATTAAAACAATCACTTTTGTAGTGGATTTTGAATATATAATTCACAAAAGTCTAGTTTGGGATTGCAATTGAATATGTCATAAAGCTCATTTTATAATTCTTGACCCAAAAAAAAATGCTTGGTAAATTTCTTAAATGATGCTTACTTCATAATATTTTCCTATTTTGACAAAAACTTTTAAAAATATATAGCGGATTATAAAAACAGATAGTAAGTTATATTATCACTTATATCTAAAAAGCAGCTTATAAAATAATCTGCTATATAAATAATAATATTTTAAAAGTTCCTATATATTATGACAATATTATTTTTATGAAAAGATGTTATGTTCTGAAGTTACTTTATAAATCACGTAAGGTTTACCGGTATCAAAGTTTTTCGTCTATTCTTTTTATTTTTCTTTTATTTTAATTAGTCAATTATTAGTTTTTTTTTCCACTTTATGTAAACGTACTAAACAGCTAGCTACCTATTTTGGTTATTAGACCATAAAAAATAAGTTCACAATGAAATTTACCAAACACATATATGCACTCTGCTTTGAAACACACACAATACACTTATTTGCACACAGTACTTACTAAACACTTATCTCCTTTTTTATTTAACTAATTATTTCATCAGCACAGCAGAAGCTGCTTAAAAACTACTTGACTAGGCCCCAATATTAAAATATTGGAGCCTTATAATTTCTCTTGGACCCATCAATACAAAACAATACAACTATGGTCTAAAAATAAAATCATTACAAATTTCTATTTCAAAAAAAAATTTATTAACATTATGAAAAACAAAATATCCGAAACGGACACTTTTTGATAAAATATTCATCTTAATTTCAATAATATTCCACATTCTATATCAAAGCATCTAGTTAAGTAAAGAAATAAAACTACAAAGATCATCTTTCAAGGAACAAAAATCTCCTAAACTTGCGTCCTTTCAAGGAACACAAATCATGTACTAATGATCTTTCTGTCTAATTACCTTCTCAAAAAAATGTAACGACGATGAATTCAAGAGCAGTTGGGGAAAAAAAAAAAAAAAAGAGGGGGAGAGAGAGTTTTTGGAGCTTGAAGAGTGGAAGAACGATGAATTCAAGAGGAGTTGAATAGAAAGCGAGTTTTTGGATCGAAGATTGAACTAAAAAGGAGAATTACAAATAAAGATTTAAATCTTCGGATTTTTTTTTTTCTGGGGGAATTTAAGGGTTAGAAACTGATTTTCTGGGGGGAATTTAAGGGTTAGAAACTGAAAATTAGGTTAGAAAATGGGAGTCATGGGACTAATTGAAAACTTAGACTATAATTAAAGGTTAGGCTATTTAAACTCATTAAAATATACCAACCTAATTTTTCATAGCACCCATCAACAAAGTTTAAAATTTTTAATTTTACTTTAAACGCCAATTTTAGTCCCAAGAATATCCCTCTCATACGGTCTCATGTCTATTTTCTTCATCAATAATGGTGTGAATATCGAAGATTTCTATCATCCACGGCATATTTTCCAAAAACAATTTAAGACCCACAAATTTATTAAGTGATCTATACAAAATTATTACTTTCAGACAAAAATATTAATGTAAATTTATTCTTCATAAAAATTTCGTAGGAGAGGAAACTTCTTAATTTTGATTTGGCATTATGCAAAGAGACATTTGGAGTTTATGCAAAAATTAATTTAATACTACTCTCTGCAATCAGATTGCCGGTTACGATTTGATAATTTTTTGGTACAATACTTTTTCCTGCTTTTGCACAAATCTGTTACGGATTTTTTTAAATTTAATAAAGTTGTGATACCAAACTTGGAAAATAGAGTTACTCTTTGTTCAACACAAATTGAGATTTTATTTTCCGTATGTTAAATCACAACAAACGTAAAAATCATAATCTTCACTATGTATTTTATAGTGACAGATTTTTCTTCCATTTAGTGGAATAGAAATTTAACAGAAAAAAATTATAAGATGGATGACGAACAGATTAAGGGTTTATAAATAAATTTATTCCAAATAAATTTATTTAAGAATATATTTGTAATATAAATTTTTATAGACAAATGAGTGTTAAGAGTACTTTTTTGAGTTTAAATAGCGCCACGCTATAATTATTAATGGTAAATATATATATCTTTGTAATTTGTTAAGTACAAGTTACTTAAAAGAATTTTTTTAATCCTCTCCCTTATATTATTTTTGTTAATGTCCTCTACTAATTGTTTATATTTTCGTTTACGTTCCGCCTCGAAGTGATTTTGAGAATTCTTTGTGGAACAAATATCTGAAAAAATTGAATTGTTGGCATCCTCCAAAAACTCTTAAAACTCTTGAGGCTTAAAATTTTCGTTAAAATTATATAAAGGGACAAAAATATACTTAACTAAACCCACACTCCACTTTAAAAACACAATAAGTTTCTTGATCAACAATTTCTTTGTTCTACGGTTTTTTTTTTGGTTATCAAAAATTGATAAAACTTACTGAAACCTTAAAATATTTAGCAACTGTATGAAAATCAATTCTAGATCATAATAGAGATATAGCAAACCAAAAAAAACCATTGATAATTTCATGTGGGGTTTGAGCAATAAGAAGGAAATTTATAGATGAGGTTTCATGAGGAAGAGTTATAATTAAGGTTACTTTTGGTGGTGTTATAAGAATTTGATATTATTTAATAGGATAAATAAAAAAAGAAATTTTAACAAATTCTTGAAGGAGTGGGAGTAGTCCAACTCTGACTGAAATTTTGGTATTTGAGTAAATTTCTACAACCTGCACAAATGCCTCTTATCTTTAAAGACAAGTATCACACATTCCCCTTTCAGGTAAATTTCTAATAATTTGTTATGGTGAACAGTAGCCATGATCCTCTGTTTCATGGTACTCTGGTATGTGTACATAAACTCACAAGGCTATGCTGATAATTAGGCACTTTGCATTACCTCTACATCAAATCCTGCTACCACGAAAAGTCTTCCTTGCGTGGCATAACTTAGCCACAAAATCTCTAAGCTCCATCCACTCAGTTGGAGATTCCATTGAGCGGCGAACATCAATTAATTACAGCATTCAAACAGCCCTCCCTTCTGGATCTTCCGTTTTCCCGTGGATTTTAAATTCACCTCCTTTCCAACCAAACACAAAAAGTTAATACATAGAGTTCTTCTCTACTGCTACACCCTTTTTTTTTTTCCATACAGACATGCTATCTGCATGAAAAATAAAAAGTGATAGCACCCGCATAGGAAAATGATTATATATATACACAAACATTCTCTAATTTAGGAATTCGAAACTTTATAAGAAAAATAAAAAGTGATGGCACCCGCATAGGAGAATGATTATATATATACACAAACATTCTCTAATTTAGGAATTCCAAACTTTATAAAGTCTAGGATGATGTTTACATCATTATAAATAGACTTTTACAACATTGTAAATCATGAAACATTGATTTATCATGTTGCTTGCCGTATGAGTGTTAATATATAGTAAATGCAGTCGGATTGGGTTTTGAACTTGGGTTTATACTAATGTAATCGGATTGGATCATGAAATTGGTGTTGGACTTTTAACATTCCACCTCAATACCAACTTTCATCCTTCAATGCATGTTAAGTTGCTGGCGAAACTCTTCAAACTTTCTAGTACCAAAACCTTTTGTAAACAAATCCGCAACTTGATCGTTTTCTTGACATACTGCATTTCAACTTCTTCTTGTAAGACATTTTCCCTGATGAAGTGATAATGGACCTCCACATGCCTAGTTCTTACATAAAAAACTAGATTTTCTACCAAGTTGATTGTCAATTGATTATCACAATACAGTGGTACTACGTAATCTACCTGTTGGTGTCTACCAACTGCATCTACCTAGCGCTTTCTTGAGTTGCCATCACTACTGCTCCATATTCTGCTTTTGTGGTTGATAGTGATACAGTTGGTTGTCTCTTACTAAATTAAGAAACTACTCCAGACCTAATTCTAAAACCATACCTAGTAGTAGATCTTCTTCTATCATGATCTTCGGTGTAGTTAGCGTTACAATAGCCAATCAGCTTGTAACTTTCACCTTTCTTGTACAATAGACTACAGTCGATTGTACTTTTCACATATCTTAGTATTTTTCGAACTACTTCCAAGTGAGGCTTCTTTGGATTTTGCATGTATCTACTTATTACACCTACTATATATGAAATGCCTGGCCGAGTCAGACTTAGGTAGATTAAACTACCTACCAATATATTCCGTCCCATTGCCAATCATATGTGCTATTAAATAACCACTCTAAACTAGAAATTCAACAATTTTACCAGATCATGCCCTTGGTGCTTGCTTTAAACCGTAATATTCGTTTCTCAACTTACATACATACTATAAATAAGCTTTATTCTCAAATCCTCTTGGTTGATTCATATAGACCTCTAGATCTAATTCTTCATGTAGAAAGACATTTTTTACATCTATCTGCCACAATTTCCTTTCCTTACTAGCTGCGAATGCAAGTAAGACTCTTACCGTTGTGAGTTTTGTCACTAGACTAAACTTTCATCATAGTCTAGCCTGTATTGTTGTGAGAATCCTCGATCTCCAGACCAAATCTTGTACCTTTCAACTGAACTATCTTGGCACTTCTTAATCTTATACACCTATTTGCAAGATATTGGCTTTCCATCCTTTGGTTTTAGAACCAGATCCCAAGTCTGATTTTGCTTCAATGTGGCAATTTCTTCTTCCATTGCCTTTGTCCAATGGGAATTCTTTGTTGCTTCTTCAAATGTCTCAGGTTCATTTATTTTTTCTGCTTCTGCAACTACTGCATTAGCGTACTTGAGAATTGGCTTTCTCACTTTTTTAGATCTTTTAAGTTGAGGTTCAAAGTTCTTGGTTCTGGATCACTTGGTTCTTCATCTTCAATAGAGCTCTGATGAACCCTGTCTTCCAAAGACTTTACGCCTCATCATGCTCAATATTATCATCCTTTGGATCATCAGAACCTTCAAATTCTTCTTGGCTTGGGAAAATTTTGTCAATTTATCCATGCATTTGCTCTTCAATTTCTTTTGCATCTGGTAGCTCTCCTTTTTCTAAAGACCACCACAAAGATGCTTCGTCAAACACCATGTTTCACATTTGTGTAACACCACCCACTAGTAGGATCACAACACCTCAATCCTTTCCTCTAGTTATCATACCCAACAAAGATACAACGAATTGCCTTCTTGTCAAAATTACATTGCAAGTGGCTTGACACGAAGACATAGCACATATAGCCGAATACTCGAAAGTGGCTAACTATAGGCTTCACATTCTGTAGCTTCTCATAAGGTGATATGATCCTAATTTCGGTTGAGGAAGTATATTTATCATATGAGCCACCATCTTCATAGCTTCAGCCCAAAACCTCCCTGGTACATTCTTCGTATGTATTATATTCTGACAGCTAGATACTGGTTCTTTCGTTCTGCTATACCATTCTGTTGTGGTGTATTCACACAAATAAACTGATGGCGTATCTTATAGTCTCGGAGATACTTAAAGAACTCATATAATGTATACTCTCCTCCATTGTCTGTTCGTAAGTAACATACCTTCTTTCCCACTTCTCCTTCGACTATGTCTATGAATTCTTTGAACTTTGAAAAACTATCAGATTTTTCTTTCATAATAAAGACGAAAACATACCTCAAGAAGTCATCGATAAATGTGACCATGTATCGCATGCCACTGATAGAAAGTTGCTTGACAAGCCTAAACAGTCAAAGTGTACCAACTCTAATAATTCTTTTGCCCTGAACTTTGACTCTTCATATGGAATTTGGTGAGCCTTGTAGTTGAGGTAGACCTTTGATCATTAACTTGTTCATTGTCACCTTCAACTTATGATAACTAACATGTCCCAACCGAGCATACCATAAATCTATTATTCATTCTTTCGAGTCTTGTTTATTAACAATATATAGATGGATTCTAACCTTCGTCCTTCCATAATAGGTGTCCCAGAGTTCTTTAAGTCTTGATACACCCCGACATCTTGAGGATTGAATAAGACATAGTTGCTTGATGATGCTAGCTATGATACTGAAAATAGGTTTTTCTTCAGACCTGGGACATAAAATGTATCTTAAAATGACACTTTATGTGGATTGCGTAGTGCCAACGTGAGCTATTGGCAATCACGAGTTATTTACTGTTACTATTACCGAACCTCCTTTGTACTTAGCCATGTCTTGTACCTTCTTTCTATCACCAGTCATGTGATTTGAGCATCCTGAGTCAATGATCCAATCACCTGCGTAGTTAATCTAGTCAGGTATTGCGACTGCAAAAGCTAACTCTTCTTCCACGATGGCGACTAATGCTTCAACTTCACATTCTTCATCATTATTCTTCTTTTGATTAGAAGGAGCAACGTTACTCTTCTCAGACTTTTACTTAAACTAGCAATCTTTTACCATATGGCCCTCTTTCTGCAATTATAGCAATTCCCTTCAAGCTTTTTCTTTGGCTTATATTGGCCGCCATTGACGCGATTGCTTTATGCTTCCCCCATCTGTGAGCTACCTTTTTGTTGGTGTCCTCATGACTTGTCAACATTTCCTTTAGATCCTCCACTACTATGTCCTCTGAATTGATGTCACTTCTTGTCAGTGAAGAGAGCTTTCTCGCCATTCTTTACTGAGACCCTAGTCATTTAGATGTCAATCACTTCTTGATCGGCAAGCAAGTTTTCAAACTCCTCAATGGTTGGTTGTGTTGGCTAACCTTGGACAACTGTAACAAATCTCCTAAACTCGGGCCTCAAACCATGGATAATAATTCTCTTCATTCTAGATTTAGAAATTGTAGTAGTAAAATCTAACTCATAAATTTCATGGCATAGGGACTTTATCTTGCTGAAGTACTCGTCAATTATCACATTTCGTTGTGAAATGGATAGTAGCTCATTCTTCAGAAGTTACGGCCGTGTGTTATTCTTCTTCGAAAAAATCATCGCAAAAGTATCCCAAACTTCCTTAGGCATTTTAACCTTTTTTATGTACTGCAGCATCTCTTCTTCAGTTGTACTCTTGACAGCGAACATGGCCTTTCCAGTTTTAATGTTCCATTTCTTTAAAGCTGCATCCTCAAGGGTTTCACATTATTACCACAATCGATCTCCCAAAGATCCTACCCTTGTAAGTAGGACTCCATTAATGTTGCCCACATATCGTGTTTGCAAGACTTTGACAATCCCAAGCAAGCTTAATGTTTATTAACAAACTTGTAGAGTTTTAAACTCTTCGCGATTCAACGATGCTCCACCAAACAATCCTCGATCGTTCTCACTGTAATCTTACAGCTTCCTTGTGAACTTTTAGCAACACTGCTACAGTGGTCCCTGACCAACCTCCCTTTGATAACAATTGTTGAAAACAAAAGAGGACTAAAGTGGTCAAACTAAAACTATTTGGGCAATAGAAGAATTTTACTAAACTAAAGGACTTTATTGAGATTTTACAAGAGAGAGACTGCAACACTCATGGCTCACTCTTCTTTCTCTCTACTAATTTTTCACTCTTCACTTAGGTAGTGTTTACTTCATAAATTACGGAATCAGAATCATCGACAGCGTTTACTTCGCAAAATAGAAGCGAGAATCAAAATTGAAATTGTGAGCCCCACCCAAATTTGGGAATAGGGATGGCAATTTGTCGGGTCTAGCTTGGGCTTGGCCGATTACACAACCAAAGGGCCCAAGCCCGAAAAAAGACCTGACACTTTAATTTTCGGTTGGGTTAGTCTCGGACCAGGGACCGAATTGTTTTTTTATTTTTTTAATATTTAAATAATTTAAATTTTGCTCCCCAACATATTAAAATTTAAACACTTTAAAACTTGTTTAAAATAACATAAATATAAAAATTACTCTACTCATTACTCAACATCTCAATTATAAATTATATAAGTAACTAAATATAAACAAAAATTATGTCAATTCAAATAAAAACACATAATTCAATTCCATAATCTAACTAAGGAGTTCTTTAGTTTAACAAATAAATAAAAATACACAATTCAATTCCACAATTTCAACAAGGAGTTCATCAATTTAACAAACTACAATTGACAACCCAATATAAAAAAACTACTCTAATACTTGCGGGCCAAATTCTTCTTCATCCACAAATTCCTCTCCAATAAAAATTTCACTTTCAAGAATTCTACCTATAAGAAAAAAAAAATGGAAGAAAGTGTGAAAACAATTTAAATATATAAAATTATTATTAAATTAATTATTTAAATATTTTGTACATTATTTGTATTCATAACTTTAGAGCTCGCCCATAACCAATGTTGAGTGCACATAAGCGCTTCCAATGTCATAGGATGAAGTCTACTCGGATGTGGAGTCAAGACTCTACCTCCAGTGCTAAATGCATATTCAGAAGCAACGGTTGTCACCAGAACGGCTAAGATATCCTTGGCCATCTGAGCCAAGACAAGAAATTTGCCTTGGTTCACCTTCCACCAATTCAAAATATCGAAGTCCGAAGTAGATTTGACTAAAGGCTCTTCTAAGTACCTCTCAAGGTCGGACTTCGATATCGTGGCCTCACTATTTTGGCTTGCAAATGCCTCAAACTTACGTATATAAAAAAATTTACCACCGGCACCAATATTAAAAGTTGAGCGAACATCGACTGAAGAAGACTCACCAATAATCTCATCACTCACATTCCTATTACTACCTTCATAAAATTTAACCAACTCGTTACTTAAATTGCACACTCTCCGAATCTTATTTGCAGCACCCTCACCATATTGTTGTGAAAATAATAATGAACCAATTGCATCTTGAACCTCGGGTCAAGAATAACAGCCATTGCCAAAATCCCATGTATTTGGCCCAATATTTATCAAATTTTTGAATCATTTGACTAGCCATTTGTCTAACCACAAGCATATCAAAAAATTCCCATTGATCGAGATTAATCCTCATTTCACATGTCATTGGAAAAAAAATATTAGATGTGGGATATTGTGTACCTGAAAATAACTCTGTCATTGAGTAAAACGGTAGCAAATATTCCAACATCTTTTCAGCCATCTCCCACTCCTCATCCGTTGACAAAGATGTATAGTGTTTGTCGTGCTGCTGCAATCTAGAAAAGATATTTTTATATTTCACTGCAACATCAAGCATAACATATGTAGAATTCCATCTAGTTACACAATCGAGCACCAACTTTTTCTCGCACTTTACTTGTAACTGACGTGCAGCCATCTCAAAAGTTTCTACCCTTTTCGGTGTGCCCATCCAATATGCCACATTGTCCCTAAGGTTTTTAATCCACTTCTCAATCACTTTCATCCCATCCTTCACAATTAAGTTTAAAATATAAGCCACACACCTCGTATGAAAATAATTTCCACCCATTAACATAGAATCAGCTGGAATTAACCCCATCAACCTATCAACCATAGCATCATTGGTGGAACAATTATCTAAAGTAACAACCGATATCCTTCTATCCACATTCCAATCCAACATACATTTAAAAAATGCTTGAGAAAGAAATTCAACAGTATGTGGTGCCGGCAAATATATAAACCTATTCATCACCCAAAATTAAATTTTAGAATTAATTAAATTAAAATAAAATAAAAGTAAGTAAACATAATATCAAATATATGAACTTATTCATAACCCAAAAATTAAATTTTAGAATTAATTAAATTAAAGTAAAATAAAAGTAAATAAACATAACATCAAATATATGAACCTATTCATAACCCAAAAATTAAATTTTAGAATTAATTAAATTGAAGTAAAAGTAAATAAACATAACATGAAATATATGAAGCTCTTCGTTACCCATAAATTAAATTTTTAGAATTAATTAAATTGAAGTAAAAGTAAATAAACATAACATGAAATATATGAAGCTATTCGTTACCTATAAATTAAATTTTAGAATTAATTAAATTGAAGTAAAAGTAAATAAATTTAACATGCAATATATGAAGCTATTTGTCACCAAAAAATTAAATTTTAGAATCAATTAAATTGAAGTAAAAGTAAATAAACATAACATCAAGTAACAAGAAAATAACCTCAAAATTCGACTTTGCAACCGCCAAGACTTGTCCACAAAGTGTTCCATAACAACCATATACCCCTTCTTTTGATTGCTAGTAGCCTACTATCATTATTCTCTAACAAAGCCATTGCTTTTGCCTTTTCAGCTTGATTTAGGATCTCACTCTTTAAAGTGTTTCTACTCATCATCTTCACCAATGGGTTGCTATAAGACATCAAATCTCTAAATGCATCATACTCTATAAAATTAAGCGGTAACTCATGCTTTACAACCGATATTGCAATCTTTTGCCGAGCAACAATGGGATCAAATTTTCTTGTCTCAATACAAGTTGTTCCATCATCTTTCTTTGTCACACTAAGAGTTTTTTATAGGCTGTCATCAACTTTGGGAACATACTTCGCCTTACATCTTTGTAAGTGTCTATCTAAATGAGAGGTTCCGTTATTACTAGAGGCTACCAACTTAGCTCCACAATGGTTACATTTCGCTTTCAATTCACCACTAATAGTTATCTTTGAGAAGTGTTGCCAAACATAAGAAGGTTCTCGCTTTCTTTTATTACTACTTTGTTGTAAACTATCATCATTAAGGGATGCCTCTTCAACCCTTTCAACCTCTTGAACAATATCATCTTCATTCTCTTCATCCACATGAACATCTAGATGTGAATTCGATCTCGTAGTATCAACTTTAAATTCTGAATTAGACATTATAACCTAAATTAAATGTATAACAATTGTAAGTTAATTTATAAACTTAAAACATGATTAAAGTGAATTTATATTGATTAAAACATGTGTCTATCAATAATTTTTGTATCGATTAAAAAAAATTAAAAGGGACCTAAAATTTGAACAACGTAAAAATATCATAACTATCTTGGTTTTTTGAAAACTACTTTTTCCCACTTAATGTTTCAATTTTTATCTTGTACCACTAAATAAATAGCTTTCATGCATATAGATCGAATGCAATTGGGTTAAATTTTTTAACAAATCAGGTCAGCCATGAAACATATCTATAGGCCATCCAAATATTGTTAACTAATTTACTGCGAACAAATAGGCAAAATGAATTGATAAACTAACACGGGAGGTAATTCTCTATTTATATTGCATATAAACGAGACTGGATAAGCAAAATCACAAGCTCAAAACCAACTCAGCTTAGCCAAGTCATAACCAGCTACATCCATACATTACCGTGGCAGTGGCTGGTGCGGTAGGAAGCGGCGCTGGTGATGGGAAGCCTCGCTCGTGGGCTGCTGTTGTGGCTGAGAGCTCGACTAGCGACTGCTTTGTGGTGAGTTCACGGCTGTTGTGGCTTGATTTCTTGCCGTAAGCAGCTGCGCACGGCGAGGCTAGTGGTGGGCTGATGGTGGTGACGGCTTGGAGAGTTGTCGTTGCAGGCTTGCAGCAGTGGTGAGCGGCCGGCGGCTTGGAGAGTTGCGGTTGCTTAGAATTTGTTTAGATTTGGAAATTGTGAGAAATAAGATTTGTGATTTGGGTTGTGAACTTGTGTGGTGTTACGCGTGGTGACTGGTGAGGAGTGTGTGTATGTTGTGTGTTACGTGCGTGTGAAGCGTGTAATTATTTTTTATTTTCTTAATTAAATTTGGGTTGGTTTGGGTCGGGTCGGGCCATAAGAGGCCCGGACCCTTACCTGAATATGTTCGGGCTTTTATTTCTAAGTCCGAGCCCGAATTTTGACCCTTAAATTCAGGCCAAAGTCCAAATTTTTCAGGCTGGGTTAATCAAGCCAAAATTCGGGTCGGGCTTTTTTGCCATCCCTATTTGGGAATGAGGAATGGGAGATTGATTCTCAAGCTCCACTTGGAATCTGCCATTCCCTAGATTTCATATTTTACCCCATTAAATTTTTATAATTCCCACATTGCCCTCAATCAACTTTTGTCATTTTTGCAGTTTAATCCCTATAGAATTTATGAAAATACCCAAAAGTTTTGTATTATTTGTAAATAAGTCCTTATTATTTAATAATAACAACAGCAACAACAACAATAATGTTATTTAAAATTATTATTATTATTATTATTATTATTATTATTATTATTATTATTATTATTATTATTAAGTTTATTATTTTAATTATTATTAATTATTGTTATTATTATTTTTATTAATAATGATAATTAATTTTATAATAATAATAATAATAATAATAATAATTTACCTAGAACTAATACAAACCACACAAATATTAAATTACAAAAATTTGATAACTACATTTTACAAAATACCTCTAAATATCCGGGAGATTTCTAGAACTAGTATTTATAACACTATCAGATATTTTTAGATTAATAACATCTCCCAATCTCTTCACAGTTTTTAAATCTTCCATGAATTGACATTTGAATTTGGGCTTGGACTAATATATTTGAATTGGATCATGAAATTGGTGTTGCACTTTTAACTTAAGGATTCATTGGAAATTGTTCTTCCATTAGCAACATATTAGAAGCTTACATGCAGATCTCCTTCTCCAAGCGTAAACACTGGTAAAACCCACTGATAAGATCAAACATGAGATTGTCACTGGAATCACCACTTTCAGAAGAGTGATTGAGGATCCTTTGTATGAAATATTCAAGAATTGAAATTGAAATTCTCTTTTTATTGTTAAAAACTTCTTTTATTGGTACCTTGACCTCAAAATAATTGTATGAAATATTCAAGAATTCCAAAAAGGATAGATTCCCAGGATATTTTGGAATCTGGCTAGTTAAACTATTGCTTAAGAAATCTAGCTCTTTAATACTTGTCAAGGATTCCAAAGAAAGAGTAATGAGTCCACTAAAAGAATTGCCTAAAATACTATGGTATTCTAAGTTTGTATAAACACTTAAGAGTAACAGGAATCTTACCAAGAAATCTATTTCTAGATGCATCAAAGTGCATGAGATTCTTCAAGTTGCCCACTTCTGGGGAAAGAGAGTCATTCAGAAGATTATTATCCAACTCCAACGCAAGTAAAAGAGTTGTTATGCTGAAAATTTGTTGGGGCAAAGTACCAATGAGCTTACTTTGGAACAAAGCTAACACCTTCAAATTCTTGCAATATTCTGGGAAGGTGGGTATACTGCCTTGCAAGTTACCGATTCTCAGATAAAGATACGTTAGCAGTGTCAAATTGCCTAGAGATGAACGAAAACTACCTCATAAGTAGTTTGTACTCATGTTTAGAATTTGATCCGTTTTCTTTGGCAATTTGAAAGCCCCAATATCCATAAATTGAGAACTCATTGAAGTGTAAAGATAAGAGACGAAAGTTAATAGCTAGAAAGTTATTAGAGAAAGAGTGTGCATTGAGTGTGTGGAAAGATTTGGGCGTAATTGAGGTTTGGGTGTGAGATAAAGACAATTTTCCATATAATGAATTTTTTGTTTGGTCATCCTTGGAGATTGTAATATTTTTTTTTTCATGTAAATTTTATGTTGTGTGATTGGTGTTGTTCTCCATTTTTATTTTGTTTATTACTTATTTGACATGTTGCTATTAATATTGGGTGGGAACCAGAGATTCCTAACATTTTTCTCAAGCTAAAATATCTTTTGAAACTTAATAATCAAATCACAAAGAATGTCAACGTTCACACTCAACCAGAGATACCAACGGGTCGGGCAGTGATGAGCATATAATATATACATATTTTATACTTAATTTCACTACTTTTAATTGTTATTTTTAATTTATTAATTTATTTTAGTGAACAGGGAATTAATTAGATACTATGGATGAAAAGTGCATGAAGACATTTCAATTTGAGAAGCTTTGAAGATTTGAGTCAGTCTTGGAGCAACATGTGAAATTCAAACCGAGGAAACCGATGCGAATAAATTAATTCATCCATGCACATGAAAACAAAGAAGAACAAATTATTAAAATAGATTTTGGCTTTAAAGCTAAAGTGGGATAAAGAAAAGGCTTATAATTAAGCGTTTAAGCTACCATACGAGTAGAAGTCAGATATGGAATAAAGGAAATAAACTAATAGCTTTTGGCTTTTTATTATTTTGAATTACAAGGCGGGTTTAGACTTTAGCTTGTAAGAATTGGTTTTGTAATTAGTATCCGGATAGGATTTGGTGGCAATCACGTTAACAACATATAAAGCCATGAGAATTAAGGCTGGAAGACGATTGAGAAGCTAGACAGCAGACGGCAGAGAAGAAGAGCAACAAAAGTTCTTTAAAGTTTTTCATCGCTGATTTTATTTACTTTGTTGCTCTCCATTTAAGTATGTCTAGTTAATTTTTTTAACTGAGATTAGGAATGAAACCATATTCAATGAAATAATTGTCTTTTTATTAAATTAATTCCCTACATGTGTTCTTTGATGATTATGGTTCTTACTTCATATCATTGATTGAATAATTATCTCTCATCTTTAATGTCATGTATTCTTCATAGATAAGAGATTATTTAATTAAATCTAAGTTTGGTAGAATAATGACTAGTGTGATTCTCTTTGATTATTTGTATTTCAATAAATTAGATACATAGAATACTTAGGAAAATTTTATTCTTTATTTTTCAATAGGATACATATAATGCTTAGGAATCCGACCTTAAAGCGAAAAAGAACCTACATTAGATTTAATTACTTGTACTTAATTGTTATATCTATGAAATAACATAGACTGATTTTGAGTTGTCACCCTAAAATTAAAAATTAATAAACATTAGATACTTACTAGTTGAATAGTGGTGGATTCTACAAACTTGGTAACCTTTGTCTTATTAAAATCTCATTTGTTTTAATTATTTTCTTAATTTAATTAGTTTAATTCTCCTTAAGACTCAATTTGCTCAACTAAGTTAGGTTAATATTGATTCAAATTTAAATTAGACTTTCTAATTTATAAAATCCCTATGGATTCGACCTCGTTACCACTATTCTATTTCTGAAGATTCGTGCGCTTGCGAGTATATTAATATTTTACACAACATGTAGTAAGGGTACTACACATGTCCATAAAGCATGGTACGAAAATGCTTCGACAAGACACACGTCCGTACAGCATGGCATGAGCAAGCAGCATAGTACAGTACGCATGCAAGCTAGGCTGGATTTAGATTTTCAGACACGTGGACCTTAAAAGTGCGGCACGATTTAAGATGGGATAAAGCAAGTCATGTGAAAATGCCCGTAAAAAGTATACTTCAAATTTTATGACTTAATTTTAATTTAATTACACTAATAAATTCTTTCAATAAATGTGATTGAATTTGATAACATTAAATCTAATTATAATTTGTTCCATTTTAAATTTTGATTGAGTTGAATTTGTATTACTTATTAACTCTTGGTTATTTAAAATTATAATTTTATTACATTAATTAAATTTGAATTGAATTTGTTTTATAATTGTGATGTTGTTTGTTAAGTTTTCTTACAATTATTATTGGTGTTTTGTTATGCAAATGTGAAATTTTCTTTTCATTATACTTGAAGGCAATGAATTAATCCCCTTGTAATGAAATTTATTGGAAAATAATGTAATTTCACTCATTTTTATTTTTATTATAATTTATATTTTAAGAAATTGAATGACTGAACTTTCTACACTTGATATATTTGTTGAAGTGTGCACGCCAAGTGCTATACAACGTGGGTTCAATATCCATTGTTGTTAAATTTGTATTTTTCAGATTAATATCCACAGGTGTTAAGATTGTATTTTTCTCTTGAGTTGTGATATTTGACCATCTCATTGTATTTCACTAGCCCTCACTAATCACTCTTATGCCAATACCTGTTTTATTCTCATATAAAATGACTTAAAAGGGTAAATAGCTTTTAAATGCACTCACGTTATAATTTCTATTAATATTTAATTGAGCTAATCTAATTTTTTAAACCTTAGTTTCTCTTAACTTTTTAAATTATTATCTCTTCTCAAATATTGTATACTCTAATTTTATAATCACGGAAGAAATTAATTTACAATACTCAATAAAGAATGATGAAGAAGTATCAAATCTTTTTTATGGTTATGGCAATGTTGGATAAAACCTTTAAAAAGAAAGAGAAAGATTATAGTGATTATAATTTTTTTCCTTTTAAAAATAGATTTTATAAGTTTTATGTAGTGGGTGCTTGGGAAAAAGATAAAAATTATAATCATGGTAAATTGGGATTAGATGGGGTATGTTGAGAGATAAAAATTAATTTAAAATTTTTAATGGGGTTAACTAAAAAATAGAGACTAATGAGATATAATGAGAAATTCAAATATCACCACTCTTTTTTTTTTAATTACAATGAAAGCTACAGCCTAAGTCAATTTAAAATTAAAAAAATGGCCCAAGTCAATCTAATATTAAAAAAATCAAGTGGGCCATGCCGTACCGTACCGACCCACCTGCTCTAATAACTATTTCTTTTTTTATAATGAATGCAACAGCTAAACTCTAATCCAACTAAATTTAAGAAAAAAAAATTATTAGTGAAACGCAATCACTTCTCTTGGAAATTGGAATTAAGTACTATAAGTTAATTTTTTAAAAATAAAATAATGTTAAAAATTCTGGACAAACAGCCCAATTAAGTCAAAATAAAATTTCTATCATAAAAATCTTGATATAAAAATTTTATATCATAAGCCAGTCATATTTTTTTAATAGACGAATATTTTATCATAAGTCACTCGTAAATTCTTGATGAAGGAAAATTCTATCACAAGCAAGTCATAAATTCTTGATAGATTAAAATTCTATCACGAGTCTGTCCTACTTATATGACGTATGACATTTTTCTCACAATCTGTTACAAATCCTCTATTATTTATTGTCAATTTTCTTGTATTGAAAGTTATACACAATAATAATTTTGAAGAAAAAATTAGCACACTTTTTATTGATTCATCACACAATCTGATCAAGAAATACAAAGAAGTTGTAAAACTATTGAATAAATCAATGATCTTTCAAAATGGTTTAGTAAAGAAAGAGTACAAGATGTTGAACCTAGGCTAGCTAATCGGAAGGCAAATGTCGGTTTGTTACGGGGATAACAAACTTTAACGAACTCCTTTGCCGCGTCAGCATCACTTTAACACTTAGTCCCTTAGATAGGTACTATTTGCACTAAAACCTAACAACTTTAGCTAGTTTGGAAACAGGTCCAAAAGGATTTGCAAATTAGTCCATACAACATTGCCCTAATTCATAGAGTACTTACAATTCTCACTTAAGAACAGAGAACAAGACAACGGTATATATATGTTTCAAAAGTTATTCTGCAAAAAGTAGAATCAGTCGAAATGAATCTGAAACCTAGGGAAAAAAAATATGAGTAAGGGTTGGGTTTGAACTTGAACCGCCATCAAAGAAAAATTAAAAATGAAGAAATTAAACACTAGAAAAACAAGGTCGAAGTTGAAGCTATTTAATTTTTTTGCTTTTAGAAAGTGAAAGAGTTGATTGTCTAAATTAAATTTTCAAAATCTAACTTTCCCAAAATTTAAACTAGGTTAGCTAATTAAATGAAATTACTTACAAGATACTAAATCAGACTCTAGCTAATAGTCTTTATAATTCCTTCTTGATCCATCACAGGCGTAACAATGCAACTTTGGCTACAAGGGTTTACAATTAAAAAAAATCGTTCCAGATTTCTACTTTAAAAAAGAACTACAGTATGAAAACAAATTATTTTCAAATGAAAACTTTTTGATAAATTAATCTTTTAATAAGATTCCATATTCTATATCAAAGCATATAGTCAAGTAACGAAGCAAAACTGGAAAGATCATCTTAAATCTCCTAAACTTTCGTACAACAACAATCATGTATATTGATTTTGAACTGAAGCATTCGGTCTAATTACCTTCTCAAAGAATGTTAACACAAAGATTCAAGAGGAATTAAAAAAAGTGAAATTTTGGATTGAAGATTGAATAATAAATAAAGATTTAATCACGGGATTTTTTTTATTTTAAGAATTTATGAGTTACAAAGGAAATCAGGTGAGAAAATGGGAGCCACGGGACCACTAATAAATTAGAATATATATAATAACTGTAAATATATCTTGGTAATTTAGCAAAAACGCAAGTTACTTAAAAGAATTTATTTTAATATCTCTTATTATTTTTCTTAATGCCCTATTATTTTTTGTTGTATCAGTGTTTGCCTAGGCCGCGGCCGGTTTGTTCTGGCTTCTATTCCGCCCCGGAGTTATTTTGAGAATTCGCTGTGCAACAAATATCTGAAATTGTGGAATTTGAAAAAATTTCTACAGCCTGCAAAAATGCCTCTGTTCTTTAAAGACAAGTGTCACAGACCCTTTTAATTATAAATTTCTAACATACTTTGTTATAGTGACTAGTAGCCATGATCCTCTGTTTTATGGTACTCCTGTATGCATGAAGAACTAATTGATTAATCGAATCCAAACTTCATATATGATACATAGAGAAAATCTAAATAATTGGCTATAATACATAGAGAAAATCTAAGCAGAAACCAATAAGACTATTGATGATTAGGCACGTAGCATTAATACTAAATCAAATCCACCTGCCGAGAAAAGTCTCCCTTGCGCGGCATAACTTGGCAACAACATCTCTCATCTCCATCCTCTCAGTTGGAGATTCCATTGAGCAGTGAACACCAATTCTAATTACAGTCTTAAAGCAGTCCTCTGCTCTGGCCCTTCCGTCTCCCCGAGTAGTACTCTTAGAGTTGTTCGCCATTACCTCCAAAAGAAGTGAAGGATCAACAATTCGTATCACTTCTTCTGGTAAAGACATCTTGGCAAATTCATGGAGAGTAAGTCCTCCATTAAACATGGCATCGGTTGGTCGCCTTCTTGTAAACAACTCCAGCAACAGAATTCCAAAACTGTATACATCTCCTTTCATGGATGCTTCCCTGCCCATGCCATACTCTACAAACATATTGATTCATAGTGTTACTTGACATATGATTGTTAATATCTAGTAAATGTATAAAATATTTACATCTAAATATCAAATGTATCAAACATGAAAAAATTACCTGGAGCAACATAGCCAACAGTGCCTTTTATCCCAATTGAGCTTGGTCGAGTTTCCACAGCAGTGTCAGGATTGTGGCTAGATAGAAATTTTGCTAGCCCAAAGTCACTCACATGGGCGACTACGTCTTGATCAAGCAGCACATTGCTTGGTTTAAGATCTCCATGAGCAATGGATGGTTCACAATAATAGTGAAGATATTCAATTGCAGAAGCAACGTCAATGGCTATGTTTAGTCTTTGTGCGAGACTCAAATCGCAAACTTCGAGTTGATCATTGCTCTGATGCAACCACCCCTCCAAACTTCCATTTTGCATATATTCATAAACAATAGCCTTGAAATCAACCCCTTTGAAATCTCTGCCAGAGCAAATTGTGATGATTTTGATGAGATTTCGGTGGCGAATATTTCTTAATGCTCTACATTCAGCCACAAAACTTTTGGAAGCCCCTTTCTGATTAAGATTAATCACCTTTACTGCAACTTTTGTTCTATTTTTGCCCAAAATTCCCTTGTACACAATGCCAAAGCCTCCCTCACCAATCTTGTTTGCCAGTGAGAAGTTATCAGTTGCCTTACTCAGCTCTGCATAAGAATCCATCAGAAGTCGTCGTTCTATCAGCAACATATTAGAAGCTTTACGTGAAGATCTCCTTCTCCAAACATAAACAAAGGTAAAACATACTGACGAGATCAAACATGAGACTGTCACAGGAATCACCACTTTGAGAAGAGTGGTTAAGGATCCTTTGGATTGGCAGGATGGCAAATGCAATTCATCTAAACCCCCACATAGCTTTCCATTCCCGGCAATTGAAAATCTCGTTTTATTGTTGAAAATTCCTTTTTTTGGTACCTCACCCTCAAAATGATTGTGTGAAAGATTCAAGAATTCCAAAAAGGATAGACTCTTAAGATATTCTGGAATCTGGCCAGTTAAATTATTACTTGAGAGATCTAGCTCTTTGATGCTTTTCAAGGATTCCAATGAAGGAGGAATGTTTCCACTAAAAGAATTGCCCGAAGTATTAAGATATTCTAAATTTATACAAGCACTTAGAGTAGCAGGAATCTCACCAGAAAATTTGTTTCCAGATACATCCAAGCGCATGAGATTCTTCAAGTTACCCACTTGTGGAGGAAGAGGGCCGTTCAAAAGATTATTATCCAACCCCAAATAAAGTGAAAGAGTCGTTATGCCGAGAATCTGTTGAGGCAAAGTACCAGTAAGCTTATTGTGGGAGATGTTCAGCCCCAACATATTACTGCAATTTGCTAGGGAGGAGGGTATAATGCCTTGCAAGTTATTGAATCCCAGTTTCAAATACGTTAGCAGCGTCAAATTACCTAGAGAGGACGGAATGCTACCTTGTAAAAAATTTCCACCCAGGTCTAGTAATTGCAAGTTTTTAAGCTCACCAATTACAGGAGGAATAGAGCCAGTAAATAGGTTTGAATCCATTGTCAACCAATTTAGATTGGCATGACTTCTTATGCCTGGAGGTATGGTGCCGGATATTCGGTTTCTACCCATGGCGATTTGCTTTATTGTTGATGAGAAGTTTGCTATAGAATGTGGCAGCACTCCTTGAAATCGATTCCTATTAAAATAAAGCCTCTCCAATTTGCTACAGTTTGTTAAAAGGTTTATAAAATCAAGTTCATTGGCTGTCTCGGTTCCCAAATTATTAACCCCTAAATTTAACCATGACAGATTCTTGAGCCGACTAAAATCAACTGAGACTCTTCCACTGAATTGATTTCTTGAAAATTCAATCATTTCAAGACTCGAAGCATTGGACAACGAAACTGGGATAAATCCAGTAAAATTATTTGCATTAGGCATAAGCTGTCTAAGGTTTGGAAGATTGACTCCCGTGTCAACTGGTAAACTACCTGTAAATCTATTTTCCGAGAGAGAAATCACCTCAAGGGAAGAGATATTAAAAATTGAAGGAGGAACCATACCAGAGAATTGATTAAAAGCTACGCTGAGAAGAAGTAAGTTTCTGAGCCGGACTAGGCTGTCAATTCTCCCCGACAAACTATTCTCCCGAACATCAATTGCAAGAAGAGATGTAAGATTCCCAATGGAAGCAGGGAGCTGCCCTGTTATATGATTGTGAAAAATGTTCAGTCGCTTAAGCTTGAACAGGCTGCCGATCGCCGCAGGAATTTCTCCAACAAGGTTGTTGGTATCGGCAGAAAGTTCGATAAGGTTAGAGCAACGGGACAAATTGGCAGGTATTGCACCCGAAAAAGAATTGTTGGACAGTACCAGCCCTTCAAGCATGTTCAGACGGCCAATTTGATGGGGGATTTCACCATTGAAGCCATTGTTTGCAAGGTTGATGTACCTGAGGAAGCTGAGATTCCCAACATAAGGAGATAAGGTACCTCCTATGCTTTGGTTTCTCAGATCTAACCTGGTTACCCTTTGATGCCGTTGACCGCAAGTCACCCCTGTCCATTGGCACAAGTTCATAGAATTATTCCACGAACTTGTAACTCCTAGTGACTCATGAAGCTGTGACCTTATAGCAAGCAATGCAAGTCGATCTGTCTCGTTTGCAGTGGCACAAATGGTTTTATGAGAATGAAGCAACAAGCTGAGGCTGAGAGTAGCAAGGCAGCAAAAAATGGAAATGGAACTAAGCATGTTGAGTTTCAGAAAAGCCTAACCTTATTTGGTAAATGGTATGGTCGTTTCAAGTTCACAGCAATTGTCTTAAATTAGAAAAAAATATATGTCAAGCGTGTATTTTAGGGCATTTATGATAGTGACAGAAGACTCTCAATCTGTGGTGGATCTTTGTTCAATCTCTTGACCCAAAATTAGGTGCTCCAAGTCAATTTCAACAGGTTCCCACCCGTTAATTATTAATTCAACGAGTGAGACGGGACTCAGAGGTAGCAGCAAGTCAACTTTTCCGGAGACTCTCAATCTGTGGTGGATCTTTGTTCAATCTCTTGACTCAAAATTAGGTGCTCCAAGTCAATTTGAGCAGGTTCCCACCCGTTTATTATTAATTCAACGAGTGAAACGGGACTCGGTGGTGGCTGCAAGTCAACTTTTCCGGATAAGAATATTTGAAAACTTCGTTTGAAAAAATCTATAAAAATATTTCGCCTGTAGGCTGGTGTGGCGTATACGTTGTCATTTAATATTTAGTGGACACCATTTGAAGATCTGTGACTACCATACTCAGCGTGATTCAGAACAAACCTGTAATTAGACGAGCTTATTCTTCCTACTGTGCATCTAAGGTCACATGACATAAATCAAATGGTTCAAACTGCTCATCACAAAATCAAACGATTGCCTTCCTATCTAATAACAGTGATTTAACTCTATTGACGATTTTGATTTCGCTTCTGTTTGGCGTGCAAGTATGTTAAATCACTACTAGCTAATATCTGCGTGCCTAAATTTATAACAACATACGATAAGTAGCCAATTTAAAGCCATTTCCTTTGTTTTTAAAAATTGATTAAATTGCCGAAAATACATTACTGTTAATGTGTTAAATGATTGAAATGGTTTTCAAAGACCAAATGCAAGTCTGATTCGTCATTAAATTATTCTGGTTTATAGATTGATCTGTTAACGACTTCACCAGCTGATAAGGTTAGACCCAACAGCGGCTATTATCATGCGTCGTGTCGTATTAATGGGTTGTATGAAATTTTGTCACGCATACGTGTAGGTTGGGGTTCACCAACACAAATCATTAAATTATTTTGAATAGGATTAACATTCAGTTTACCCCTTAAATCTATCTTAATTTTTTAACTTAAATTTATTTTGTATATTTATTATAAAATTGCTTTAGCCATAGTTAAATTTAATTATTTTACCGTGTTAAGGTAAAAGTATTAGAAATTTACTTTGATATGAAACCATTTTTTTTTAATTTATAACTCATTCATTGTTTCTAAATGATGCATCAAAACTACTTTATTACTATGAATATTAATCTTTGATTAAATTAACAAAATGTCTTTATGGAACATTACTCATGTAAGTTATTGGTCTGTCAAAGTTATGTTATTTACATGTAAGGCAATGAAAATAATTATTAGAATACATTTAAAGACATTTAGATCATCTTATGTCATAAGGATAAAATAGTCAAATAAAACTTATACTAAAATAATATCTATGGTCAAAGATGGTCAAAAAAACCTTTGAAAAAAATATTATTAAATTGATTTAACTGATTAATTGTACAAAACTTTTGATGGTTTGTGTTTGTTGAAAATAATATGAACTAATTGTAATTATTTTCTAGAAGTGGGATTGATCCCACCCCTTAATAGCATAACTATATTCAAAATATGTCTAAAATATTTTAAACCACAACTTTTCTCAATTATCATTAAGAAGATAAAAATATTCAAAACGCACCCATTGGCCCTTATGTTTTGAACAATAATTAAGGATAAGTTGAGATGTACAATACTTTGTACATATTTTGAAGATAATCAATTTATTAGAAGGGTAAACCGAGATTAATCCTTTTGAATATGACTATGTTATTATATTCCCATAAAATGCGAATAGACACAAACCCTTTGTTGGAATTTGGGGAAATAATTATACTTTGTGAGAAGGATGCATTTGAGTAATGTTGAAGTTGTTGAGTATAGAAGTATTGGTTCAAGAGAGGAAGGAGAGATAACATGTTGTCTATTACCAAAGGCCTTTTAATTATTTTTCTTGCATACATAATAATCCATGATTTATATTTATAACATAATTAATTGACATAATTGTGATCTTTTAACCACATATTTAGCTGCTTTTTCCTATCCATTAATTTCACCGCTCTTATTTCTTTATCCACCACTTAGATTTATGTAGATATTTTTCTTTGATTTTTCACTTACAGTTTTCTAGAACTTTCAATAGCGGCTCATTAACTTCAACAGTACTTAATGTGCTTCTGTTGAACTCTAATCTTTGATCGTAAAAGCTGGAACTTAGGCTTTGGAAGTGCTTTAGTTAAGATGTCAGCAATCTGTTCTTCCGTTCTACAATGTTCGGCTTGATCTCTTTGCATGGTGATACTTCTCTTAGGAAGTGATGTGTACTAGCAACATATTCTGTTTTGCGGTGAGACACCATATTTTTTGCTACTACCATAGCAGGCTTGTTGTCACAAAATAATTAGTAGCTTTACTTTGCTTTTTACCATGTCTTCGAATATGCTTCTTAACCATATTGCTCGACATGTTCTATTTGCTGTTACGTAGTCTTCTTCAACTATTGATTGTGCAGTTGTTGCTTGTTTCTTTAAGGACCATGAGAATATACTTGATCCAATTATGAAGGCATATCCTGATGTACTCTTCTGTATATTCTATAAGTTTCATATCTTGTGTGGGCTGGTACCATATCTCGTAATCTATTATACCTTGTAAAATATCTCAGTATCCGCTTTGCTCTTCCATAGTGAACTTGGTATAGTTCTTGCATGAATCTCGAAAGAAGACTAGTAATATACATTATGTCAGGACGTGTTGATGTTAGATACAACAAACTTCCAATTAAGCTCCTATCGAGTAGACCATGTGCTTTCTTTAATTCGTCTTTTTTTGTATACTTTTCATTGGTGACTAACGGTGTGGCTACAGCCTTACATCCATGCATCTTGTACTTTTTCAACAGATTATCTGTATACTTCTTCTGGCATATGAAGATCCCTTTTAATTCTTGGCTTATATCAATACCAAGAAAGTAGTGCATTAACCCAAAATTAGCCATTTCGAATATCCTCGTCATTTCTTTTTTGAATTATAGTAGTATTTTCTTATTGTTTTTGGTGTAGATAAGATCATCTGCGTATAAAGAGACAATTCGGGTATTTGACTTAATTAGGCTTTTGACGTATAGCGTCGGCTTACTTTTGCTCCTCTTGAATCCCTAGCCAATGAAATAGTGGTCAATGTGGCTATACTATGCTCGCGGTGCTTGCTTCAATTGGTAAAAGGCTTTCTTTTGTTTTAGAACTTTATCTTCGTTTCTTTTTTCCATGAACCCTTGTGGCTGCTCCACATAAACTTCTTCTTCTCATGCTCCATTCACAAATGCTGACTTTATGCCAAGCTGATAAATCTTCCAACCATTTTGAGCGACAGTGCCATGAGTGCTCGTATTGTATCCATCCATGAAAGTCTCAGTGTAATTGATGCCTGACAGTTGTGAATAGCCCTTACCCACAGACCTGTGCTTCGTATTTTCGAATTGAGTCGTCAAGATTGATCTTGGTTTTGTGTATCCACATGACTTCAACGATCTCCTTGTCTTGAGGACACTCTACTAGTTTCCATGTCATTTTTTTTATCATTTCTTCTTCTTCTGTTGCTTAATCAAAGAACACTGGTTCTAAAGTAGTGAAGTTGGATGACTCATGTATTTCTTTGAGCTCTCGAACTCTTCTTGCTAGTGAATCAGAGGATGATTCTTCTAGTGATCGATGTTGGGGATGATTCTGAAGTATCCGAATCTATCCTTTCTACTGCTTTTTCTAGATGTCGTTGTTGTCCTTTTTTGCATTGTTGGAAGCATAATACTTCTTTCTTGACTTTTTCTTTATTCCAATTCCATAAGGTTCCCTCATTGAACTCAACAACCTGCTGACTACAAGCATGTTGGTTCTTACTTTTGTGACAAAAAATTTTTGGTGAAAACCATCACCTATAACTCATGAATATTCATGTTGTATCATCAAGAATCTATAATAGATTATGCGGAAGCGCACATGAATCCATAATATTGAATTCCTCTTTAGAGTTGTGTTGTTGGCCTTTTAGATCAATACGTTCTCTTAGAGAACCCTTTAAGTTTCTCACTGCTCTCTCTCTGATGATGGGATGTCAGTAGATAATAGAAAGATACATGTAACCTGGGGACCATGACCTTTTTGTCATTAGGTATTCCTAATCATGCCTATCATAGAATTAGAATACCATTAGGTATCTACACATTAAAGCCCCACACCCTATTAGATATATTAAAACACATAATACTGAAAACTTAAATAGATCACTTTTTAATTGGGCTTAACCTTATTTGATAGTTCGTAATACATAATTATTTATATATAAGCTCAACGTTGGATTAAAGATCCAACAGTGCTGAATTAAAAAATCCAACACTCTCCCTCTTGGGCTATATGTGTAACCTCATAATTATGCTTTGCAAAAATAACCGTATGAGCTCAACCTTATTATCATTACCAAGATGTATCTATAGCCAATCTAGTCTATCAATCATAGCAACATAGGATCAAAGCAGCCTTCATTACAACTATTGTAACTCGACCTATCAATCGTTACTGTGCCAATATAACTGAATGACATGGATCATAATGTGAATATGTAGCATGAAATTTTCATACAATGTGATCTTAACATGCCTATTTCCAACTGGTCTACCTTAAACCTTAATGAGATCAACCATACTAAAATCATAGTATGAATAAATCAAAATTTATTTCTGTAGAAAATAACTTTAAATATCCATAAACCGAAATAAATGAAAATGCCTATAACATAAGAGTATCTAAAATTAGAAACTCCCACTAAAACTGAAGATCCTTTAATGACATGACATTCATATGAGCAACATGCTCATGGAACATTTTGGGTGGTAGTGCCTTAGTAAATGAATCCGCAATCATGGAATTTGTACCGATGTTCTCTACAGACAATTGTCCACTCTGAACTCTTTCTTTAACAACTAGGAACTTAATGTCTATATACTTTGACTTCGTCGAGTTCTTATTGTTATTGGAATACAGCACTGCTGACTTATGATCACAAAATAATCTAAGTGGTCTATTAATACCATCTACTATATGCAGCCCTGTGACAAAATTTCGTAACCATATCCCGTGATTAGATACTTCATAACATGATATGAACTCTGCTGCCATAGTGGAAGAGGCTATAAGAGACTGTTTAGAACTCTTCCAGGAGACAGCACCTCCAACGAGCAGATAGATGTAACCCAAAGTGGATTTCATACTATATTGGCATTTGGCAAAATCGGAGTCAGTATACCCAACAAGCTCAAGCTGATTTGACCTCCGATATGTGAGCATGTAATCTTTTATTCTCTGTAAGTATCGCAAGACCCATTTGACTACTTTTCAATGGTCTACTCCTCGATTACTTAAATATCTGCCCAATATCCCAGTAACGTATGTAATATCCGGTCGCGTACAAACCCGAGCATACATCAGACTTCCTATTGCTGACGCATATGGAATCTTCTGCATTTTCTTTTCCTGAAAATCATTCTTGGGGCACTGATTGAGACTAAATCTATCTCCCTTAGCCATAGGGGTATCACCTTATTTGTAATTTTGCATGCCATATCTCTTTAGAACTGTTTTGATATAGCTCTTTTGTGATACTCTAAGACTAATTCGGGAGCGATCTTGATGTATCTGTATGTCTAATAAAAAATAGGCATCATCAAAATCTTTCATCTCAAAACTCTTGGCTAAAAATCTCTCGGTGCCGTGCAATAAGCTTATATTACTGCTGGCAAGTAAAATGTCATCGACATATAAAACCAGAAAAATATATTTGCTCCCACAGAACTTATGTATATACAATCATCGACCAAATTCATCTCAAAACCGAAAGAGATGATCACTTGATGAAACTTAAAGTACCATTGTCGAGATGTTTGCTTGAGCCCATAGATGGATTTATTAAGTTTGCAAACTATATTTTTTGAGTCTTCAGACACAAAGTAATGCGCCATTAATGCCATTATAATCCTGAACGAGTCTTTTGAAAAAACCAGAGAGAAATTCTCTTTATAGTCGAAGTCTTTTTTCTATATAAAGTCCTTTGCGAGAAGTCGCGCTTTGTACTACTCTACAATACTTTTCAAATCCCTCTTGATCTTAAATATCCATTTGCAACCAATAAATTTCGCACCTTCTAGCAATGGGACAAGATCCCATACGTCATTGTCCTCATAAACTTCATCTCCTCATTCATGGCACCAATCCACTTCTAAGAATTAGAACTTTCCATAACTTGACGGAAATTGATCGAATCATCTTCCATCAAGCCAATGTCTACCTCATGTTCTTCGAGAAATAAAATATAGTCGTTTGGCAATGCATTTCTCCTTTCTCTAGTGAACCTCCTTAATGGCATAGGTTTTTGAGTTGTCAGAGTTTGTTCTTCTAGTATGGGGGGTTCTCCAACATTGTCTTGATTTGTTGTGTCTTGAATAAAGTCAGGAATGAGACCTTGATCAATGCCAATAACACATCTAGAAATATTAACATATTTTTCTTCAAAGACAGAGTCTCTAACTATATCTCCCCTCGCAAACTCAACATCCTCAAAGAAGCGAGCATTTTCTTATTCAAAAATCGATTTCGTCGTGGGATCATAAAACTTGTACCCCTAGATCGTTCAAAGTATCCAATAAAATAGCAACTCACCATTCTGGAGTCCAGTTTCTTTTCATTAGGCCTATAAGGCTTTATTTCAACTAAACATCCCAAACATGCAGGTACTTTAGACTAGTCCTTTTACTTGTGCAAAACTCGTAAGGAGTCTAGGCATTGAAACTCTAATAAGGTATACGCTGCAGTCTTAAGTGCTTCTTCCCAGAGTGATTCTAGTAAGATAGAATAAAAAATCATACTCCTCACCATATCCTTAAGCATCATGTGTTGTCTTTTAGCAACACCGTTCATAGTGGGCGAATCTGGCATAGTGTACTATGGGACGATACTGCATTCCTCTAGGAATTTAGCAAATGGTCCTAGACGTTGTTCACCTGAATCGTCATATCTATCATAGTACTTACCACCACGGTCAAATCAGACGCTTTTAATTCTTTTGCTGAGTTGATTCTCAACTTCAGTCTTAAAATTTGTGAATATATCCAAGGACTGTGACTTTTCATGCAAGAGACATATGTAGCCACATTTAGAAAAGTCATCTATGAACGTTATAAAATATTGTTGACCATTCCAAGTAGCCGCATGAAAAAATGTCTATATGTATGATTTATAAGTCGTCCGAGGTCTTATTGGCTTAAAATCTCTTTTTATTGATTTGTTTCCCCTTGATACAATTAACACAGATATCAAAGTCCGTGAAATCTAAGGGGTCAAGAATTTCGTCTGACACAAGTCTTTCTATTCTCCATTTGGAGATATGACCTAATCTCTTCTGCCAACGCAGCTGAATTCTCATTGGTTAATTTGCTCTTTAAATCTCGTATACTTAACTGCATTCATTAAATGAAGCACCTGTATCAAACATATAAAAATTATCATCACCTGACAAATAACCGAAACCAACTAATTTTGAATCATGAAACAATCTGAATTTTCCATTCCCAAACGAACAAGAATAACCAAAATTGTCCAAAGCAGAAATAGAAGTCAAATTTTTCATTCTCAATCTGTTCAAGGAACTCTTTAGTTGTAGTTGTTTTTTTAATTATTGAGCCCTCGAATGCTTCCGGAATGGCATTCTTCATGATCATAATGCACATGCGATTTAATCTCTCCCACCTTTCTATTTCCCTTTTATCATCAGAGGTACTCTCATCCGTAAGAGGTGGGGAAGAATCAACCCTTAACGCAAGGTCAAGATCCATGACTATAAGAATAATTAAGAGGTTCTTGTGCCATGATTTGAAGTTAGAGCCATTTAGCATAGGAATTGAATTGATGTTGACAGTAATATTAGCAGTAGACATAACTTAATAGAGAACAACAAACAAACAAAACAAGCTTATATTAGTATTAAAACAAAAATAAATTCAAATAAAGGTAAACCCCATCTGAAGATATCGGACGCTATTAATATTTCATCTTTGGACAAAATATTAACTTGTCAGTGATATTTTGGTATTGTAATCAAATACTAATAACAAGAACATGTCGAACAATAAATCTTCGTTTGGGCGGATTTATTATTTACATGTAAAATCGAATAATTATCACGCGTTTATTACCCCAAGTGCAAATGCAATTCTATTAAATATGAACTTTCCTTTGGGCCGATCAATATTCATCGAAATTACATGTACAGAACTATTTATATTCCAAAGTAAATTAATTTCCATAAGAGATGTCACTTTGGTGATATTTTGTTTCCATTAATTCACCTCAAAATATATGTAAATGTACCAATATTAAAATTTAAAATTGCACCAAAAAAATTAAAAAAATAAAAAAAATTGGGCCAAATTTGGTCAATGGTCAAAGTCAACGGTCAATGTTGATCTTTGTGGGGTCAACTGTTTACCGATTTAAGGCTGGATCGTTTCGGATTTGACTCAAACCGAACCTAAACCAGCCCCCAAAAAAAAAACCAAAAAACCCTAACCCTAATAATTTTTTTTCTTCTTCTTCTTCAAGCAGCGGCCAACCTGTAGTGGCTTGCCTGATGGCACAGCCATTGGGCCACACCTTGCCGTCAACCAGCAGTAGTCTCCCTTTTTTTGAATAAAAGTTCTAGGCCGAAGCTTTTACTTGATTCACCGCGGCGACCGATCGTGCCTCTATCTAGCGTCAGCGGTGGCAGTAGTTGCCGCCAACTGTAATGCTTTAAAAAAATAAAAGAAACAAATTTTTTTTATTACACCTTAAGAACAAACAAAAAACAGCCTTAATCTCTCTCAAGTTCAATGATACCATATTTTGAGGAGACCAAAGATTGAATTATTAATTAAAATAAATTCAGTTCTCAATGATACAACATGACGAGGATTTGATACCAGTTATTGTGACAAAAACTTTTGGTAAAAACCATCACGTATAACCTAGGAATATTCATGTTGTTTCACCAAAATCAATAATAGATTATGCGGAAGTGTACCTGAATTCATAATGCTGAATTTCTTTCTAAGGTTGTGTCGTTGGCTATCCAGATTAACACGTTCTTCTAGAAAATCCTTTAAGTTTCTCAGTACTCTCTCTCTGATGATGGGATGTCAGTAGAGAATAGAAAGATACGTGTGACCTGGGAACTATAACCACTTATATAAACAACATTTTCATGTTGTTATCAGGTATTCCTAATTCTGCCCATCATAAAATTAGAATACCATTAGATCTCTACACATTAAAGGTTCATACCCTATTACATACATTAAAGCCCATAATACTGAAAACCTAAATTGATCACTTTTTAATTAGGTTTAACCTTATTTGACAATCCGAAATACATAATTATTCACATATAAGCTCAACGTTGGATTAAAAATCCAACAATACTAGATTAAAAAATTCGGCACTTACATGGTATGTACGATGTTATAACCCATGAATATGCCTTTCTCTATTTTTTCTTCTAGCTTATGTCTTTTATAGCCTAGAATATAAACATAACATATACATCCGAATATTCTGAGATGCTTCGGTAAAGGCTTATGTTTTGTTCGATGTTTCTAATGGATTTTTGTTTTGTACTACTTTAGTTGGACATTGATTTAGCAGATACACTGCAGTATTGACAGCCTCTACTCAAAATTTATTTGGTAATCCTTTCTCACGTAGCATTGATACACTGCAGTATTGACAGCCTCTACTCAAAATTTATTTGGTAATCCTTTCTCACGTAGCATTGACCTTCTCATCTCCATTATCGTCCTTTTCTTCTTTCTGAAACTCCATTTTGTTTTAAAGCGTAGCCTACTATCAGCTGATGCTTGACTCTTTCATCATCATAGAACTTATTAAAGTTTCTAGAAGTATATTCTTTAACTATGTCACTTTCGAGCATCTTTATATGGTGGCCACTTTGTTTCTCAACATGGTTCTTGAACTTCTTGAAGACATTGATTACTTCAAATCTTTAATGAGAAAGTATAACAATGTCATTCTAGAAAAATCATTGGTACTCAATATGAAGTACCTGTTTTATTCAAGTGACGGAGTCCTCATAGGCCTACAAATATCTATATGCTCTTGCTCCAGTGGTGCCTTAACCCTTTACACATTTCTGGATGGGAATGACTACTGTTACTATTTTCCTTGAAGACATCCTTCTCATACGTCACTCATTTCTTTGATTCTTGGCAAGTCTCTTATCGTATTCCTCTGCTGAAGAATCTTTGGCGCATGGAAGTTAAGGTAGCCAAATCTTTTATGCTATAATCATGAAACTTCAAGCTTAGCTTTCATGGCTGTGTCAATTGTCTGCCATTGGATAGGAAAATTTCCGTTTTGCAACTTCACTTTGACTATTATTTGCTTTTTATCTTTGTTCAATATTGTGCAAATATAACCAGGGAAGTGCAAAGAATATCAGTTCTTGATAATTTGACCGACACTCAGCAAATTATGTTTCAAACTTCAGCAAATTCCTTTATTAGTTTGGATGGCGATTGTACCTTGTGCTTTTACCTGTGCCTCGTTCCCCAACTTGACTTGGGACTTTATTGATGTGTCGGATTGCAGAAATTGTTGTCGTCTCTAGTCACATGATTGCTCTAAGCACTATTTACGTGCTACGTGTCATTCTTCTCCTCCATATTTGCTTGACAGGCATAAAAGAGCTCCTTTTCATTTTCTTCAGAGAAATTGGCTTGACGGTTTTTCTAGAATCTAAAATTTTTCTGTGTGCCCGAATTTTTTTAAAATTTCAGTATTTTGGCTTTCTATGTTGGCAATAATCCTTTCATGGATTATTTGTTCTTTCATAAATGCCACATGGTAGAAAGCTGTTCTTCTCTTGTGATTTTGTTTCTTTACGATTATTGTTATTTTTATTTCCTCCTCTATAATTTTGTTTATTACTTTTCCTTTTAAAATTTTCACATTGCATATTTAATTTTAATCAAAATGTACTTTTAACAGAACTTTCATTATGCCGTCTCAACTTTTTTTTCCCATGCTTCAGGAGATCCCATTAATCCTTCCGCTGAAAGAGTCTATATGTCTTTTGACTCTCCAATGGCAGTCACTTTTGGATCAAGTTTTTCTCTGACACTAAATAATATTTTCTCCACGACCTGTTTATCATTAATATCTTCCCCATATGCTTTCAATTAGTTTACTATATCTTTTACTCTTGAATAATAATTTTTAACAGCCTCAAAATCTTGCATTTTGATATTTTTAAAATCTCTTTGTAGAGATTGAAATTTACCAGCTCGTAGCTTAGCACTGCCTTGAAACTTTTTTTTCAAAATGTTCTAGGCTTCATTTGTTGATAAAGCTCCAGCAATTCTTGGCAAGATGGTATCATCCACTGCTCGATGAAGAACGAATAGTGCACTTGCATCATCATGTTGGCTTTCTTTTAACTGTTGTTGCTGTTGTACAGATAGAGTGGAGGTAGTCCCTAGAATAGACACTGTCATTAAAAATGTCCCATAGCTTTTGGGACTTAGTAAGTTCTCATTTTAGTGCTCCAAAAATCAAAATTTTCTACAGAAAAAATTGGGATGGGATATGGTGGGATGGAGCTTTTTCTCGCCATGATGAGTCTTTCGCCTGGGACATGACCAACCCGAAGCTCTGAAAGCACTGTTGGTTTGGGGAAATAATTATACTTTCAGAGAAAGGTGTATTTGAGTAATATTGAAAGTTGTTGGGTTAGTATGAAAGTATTGGTTAAAGAGAGGAAAGAGAGATAACGCGTAGTTTACTCCCAAAAAGCTTTTAATTATTTTTCTTAATATAGTGATCCACGACTTGTATTCACAACATAATTAGCCGACATAATTGTGGTCTTTTAACCATATATTTTGCCGCTTTTTCCTATCCATTAATTTCACCTCTTTATATTAACCTTGTTTCTTACTTTCTTTAACTGCCCCTTAGATTTATCTAGATTTTTCTTTAATTTTTTACTTACAATTCTCTAGAATGTTCAATAGCGCTCATTAACTTCGACACCATTGCACACCAATCTCAACCGATAAGAAATTAGCAGGTCTTGAAAGAATCATAAATTTTTTCGTGAAAACGAATTCCCATTTATATAAACAAAGAGTTCAGTCCAATGGGGATACTGCAAGGAAAGGTCCCAACCGAAACCCTTTGAGGAGTTTATGAAACTAATAGATATATAACTCATATCCGTTCACAATATTGAGAAACAAAAAGTGGATATTTAAAAAATTAGAACCAAAAGAAAAAAAAACGGAACACATCAAATTGGTCTGCTATTGATAAATTATAGAATGATTGGGATGTTATTTGTGAATTCTTTTTCAAGATTGGATTTCCAATAAAGGAGCGAGAAGAATGAGAGGAAGAGGAGATGAGAGGGAACCAAAAAAAAGGATGGAGTTTGATTTTCTACAGAAATTCGAAATGCTGCAGAGATAAAAAGAAAAGATCCTTCCAGCAAGCCAAACAATACATGAGAAGAAATGATTTCACAATCACAAAAATCCTTCCAGCATAACCTGACCGAGCTAGACGAAAAATAGATATGTCATATGTCAAAATGAAGTCAAACTTTAGGCTATACGTTTCCTTTCTCAACTTAATTATGGTGTAAATAATATAAATGAAAAAGTTAGCAATGTTGTGACAAAAAACTTTTAGTGAAAACCATCACCTATAACCCAGGAACATTCATGTTGTATCACCAAAACCTAAAAATAAATTATACGGAAGCGAACCAAAGCCCATAATGCTGAATTCCTCCTTGGGTTGTGTGGTTGGCCTTCTAGATCAACACGTTTTCCTAAAAAATCTTTTAAGTTTCTCACTGCTCTCTCTCTGATGATGGGATGTCAGTAAAGAATAGAAAGATACATGTGACCTGGGGACCATGACCACATATATAAACAATTTTTTCTGTTATCATTAGGTATTCTTAATTTTGTCCATCATAGAATCAGAATATCATTAAGTATCTATACATTAAAGGTCCACACCCTATTAGATACTTAGAAGCCCATAATATGGAAAACCTAAATAGATCACTTTTAATTGGGCTTAACCTTATTTGATATTCTTTAATACATAATTATCAACATATAAGCCCAACATTTGATTAAAGATCCAACAATGCTGGATTAAAAATCCAACAATCTCCCAGTTGGGCTATATGTGTAACCTTATAATTATGCTTTGCAAAAATAACCGTATGAGCTCAACCTTACTGTCATTACCGAAATGTATCTATAACCAATCTGTTCCATCAATCATACCAACATAGGATCAAAGTGGCCTTCATTACAACTATCGTAACTCAACCTATCAATTGTCACTATGCTAATACAACTACATGATATGGATCATGATGTGAATGTGTAGCATTAAAATTTCATGCAATGTGATCTTAATATGCTTATTTGCAACTGGCCCACCTTAAACCTTAGTGAGATCAACCATACTAAAATTAGAGTATGAATAAACAAAATTTTATTTCTGGAGAAAACAATCTTAAATATCCATCAACTTAAATAACTGAAAATGTCTATAATATAAGAGCATCTAAAATTACAAACTTCTAAAATTAAATATCATTTAATGACATGACACCCACACGAGCAACATGCTCATAGAATGTTTTGGGTGACAATCCCTTAGTAAGTGGATCCGCAATCATAGAGTTTGTACCAATATGCTCTATAGACAATTGTCCACTCTGAACTCTTTCTTTAACAACTAGGAACTTAATGTTTATATACTTTGACTTCGTCGAGCTCCTATTATTATTGGAATACAGCACTGCTGACTTATTGTCATAAAATAATCTGAGTGGTCTGTCAATACCATCTACTATATGCAGTCCCGTAACAAAATTTCGTAACCATATTCCGTGATTAGATGCCTCATAACATGCTATGAACTCTGCTGCCATAGTGGAAAAGATTATAAGAGACTGTTTAGCACTCTTCCAGGAAACAACACCCCCAGCTAACAGATAGATATATCTCGAAGTGGATTTCATATTCTTTTGAGATCCAGCAAAATCAGAATCAGTATACCCAACGATCTCAAGCTGATCTGACCTCTAATATGTGAGCATGTACTCTTATGTTCTTTGCAAATACTGTAAGACCTGTTTGGCTGCTTTCCAATGGTTTACTCCTGGATTGTTTAAATATCTACCCAACATCCCAGTAACGTAAGCAATATCTAGTCGCGTACAAACCTGAGTATGCATCAAACTTCCTACCGCTAACGTATAAGGAATCTTCTGCATTTCATTTCCTAAAAATCATTCTTGGGGCACTAATTGTGACTAAATCTGTCTCCCTTAGCCATAAAGGTATCACTTGATTTGCAATCTTGCATGCCATATCTTTTGAGAACTATTTCGATATAGCTATTTTGTGATAATCCAAGAATACCCCGGAAGCAATCCCGGTGTATCTATTTACCTAGTACAAAAGAGGAATCACCAAGATCATTCATCTCAAAATTCTTGGCTAGAAATCTTTTGGTGTCGTGCAATAAGCCTATATCGCTGCTAGAAAGCAAAATATCATCGACATATAAAACTAGAAAAATATACTTGCTCCCACATAACTTATGGTATATGCAATCATCAACCAAATTCATCTTAAAACCAAATGAAATGATCACTTAATAAAACTTAAAATACCATTGTTGAAATGCTTGGTTGAGCCCATAGATGGATTTCTTAAGTTTGCAGACCATATTCTTTGGGTCTCCGGACACAAAGTTTTCTGGCTACACCATATAAATTGTCTCATCAATGTCACCATTAAAAAATATTGTCTTAACATCCATCTGATGTAACTCAAGATCGAAATACGTCACTAATACTATTATAATCCTAAAAGAGTCTTTCGAAGAAACTAGAGAGAAAGTCTCTTTATAATCGATGCCTTCTTTCTGTGTAAAGCCTTTTGCGACAAGACGTGCTTTGTACTATTTCACATTGACTTTCGAATCCCTCTTAGTCTTAAATATCCATTTGCAACCAATAGGTTTCACACCTTCTGGTAATGGGACAAGATTCCATACGTCATTGTCCTTCATAGACTTCATCTCCTCATTAATGGCATTAATCCACTTTTGAGAGTTAAAACTTTCCATGCCTTGATGAAAATTAATCGGATTATCTTCCATCATGCCGATGTCTACCTCATAGTGTTGGAAAAATACAATGTAGTCGTCTGACACCGTACTTCTCCTTTCTCTAGTGGATCTCCTTAATGGCATAGGTTCTTGAGGTGGTAGAGTTTGTTCTTCTGGAAAAAATTCTTGTATGAGGGGTTCTCCAACATTATCTTGATTTGTTGTGTCTTGCTCAAAGTCAGGAATGAGACTCTGATCAATGCCAATGACACCTATGGGAATATCAACATATTATTCTTCAAAGATAAATTCTCTAACTGTATGTCCCCAGCAAACTCGACATCCTCAAAGAACCGAGCATTTCCTGACTTAAAGATTGACTTAGTCGTGAGATCATAAAACTTGTACCCCCTAGATCATTCAGAGTATCCAATAAAATACCAACTCACTGTCCTTGAATCAAGATTCTTCTCATTAGGCCTAAAAGGTCTTGCCTCAGCTGGACATCTCCAAACATGCAGGTGCTTTAGACTAGGCTTTTTACCTGTCCAAAACTCATAAGGGGTCTTGCCAGTCACTTTAGTTGGAACCCTATTAAGGATATACGCTGCAGTCTTAAGTGCTTCTCTCCAAAGTAATTATAGTAAGGTAGAATGGCAAATCATACTCCTCACCATGTCATTTAGCGTCCTACTTCGTCTTTTAACAGCACCATTCATAGTAGGCGAACCCGGCATAGTGTACTATGGGACGATACCACATTCCTCTAGGAATTTAGCAAATGGTCCTCGACGTTGTTCACCTGAATCATCATATCTGCCATAGTACTCACCACCACAGTCAACTTCAACCTTAAAATTTTAGCCTTAAAATTCAGCCTTATCGAGAAAATAGTTCTCAACTTCAGCCTTAAATTTTTTTCACATATCCAAGGATTATGACTTTTCATGGAGGAGATATATGTAGCCATATTGAGAAAAGTCATCTATGAACGTCATAAAATATTGTTGACCATTTAAGACAGCCGTAGGGAATGGCCCACAAATACCTGTATGTATAACTTCTAAGACGTTTGAAGTCCTATTGGCTTCAAATCTCCTTTTATTAGTTTGTTTTCCCTTGATATAGTTAATACAATTATCAAAGTTTTTAAAATCTAAAGGGTCGAGAATTTCGTCTGACACAAGTCTATCTAATCTCTGTCTGGAGATATGACCCAATCTCCTGTGCCATAACGCAGCCAAATTCTCATTGGTTAATTTTCTTTTTAAATCTCGTGTACTTAATTGCAGGGATTCATTAAATAAAGCAATTGTATCAAGCACATAAAGATTATCATTGCCCGACAAATAACTGAAACCAACCAATTTTGAATCATGAAACAAACTGAATTTTTCATTCCCAAATGAACAAGAATAACCAAACTTGTCCAAAGCAGAAATAGAAATCAAATTCCTTCAAAAAGAAGGAACAACAAATGTGTCATCAAGATCCAAATAAATTTGGTCTTTAATAATAATCTATATTTTCCAATTGCTTCAACTTCAACTGTCTTATCATCACCCACATAGATGTATCTTTCACCATCATTGGGTTTTCGATAATTCAGGCAACCCTACATAGACACACTAATGTGAGTGGTTGCACCAGAATTTATCCACCATGTGTGTCTAGGTACCGAAGTTAAATTAACATCAGAATAAACCAAACTAATAAGCATACCTTTCTTAGCACACCATGCGTGATAATTAGTGCAATGCTTCTTGTTATGCCCTTCAGCCCCACAGAAGAAACAACGAATACCTTTTTAATCATCATATTTCTTTTGTTGTTTCTTTTGATAAGTTGTATCTGCAGTTTCCTTAGCCTTCTTCATTTTCTTGCCTTTATCATTTTGCTTAGAGGTAGAGGCAAAGAGAGCAATCTTTTTCTTATCTTTCTTAAGCCTATTCTCTTTCTGAACACAGTGTGATATGAGCTCATTCAGAGACCAAGTCTCTTTCTAACAGTTATAGCTCACTATAAACTGGTTAAACTGTGTTAGTAACGATATTAAAACCAAATGCACTAGCAAGTCCTCAGAGAGTTCAAGCTTAAGTACTATTAGCTTAGAAGCAAGATGAGACATCTCCATAATATACTCCTTAATATTGCCTTTACCTGTATATCTCATTGAAATTAGGCTTGTCAAGAACGTACAAATTTCAGCCTTTTCATTCTTGACAAGCCTCTACTCAATCTGTGCAAGGAACTCTTTAGTTGTAGTTTCTTTTTCAGTTATTGAGCCCCTGATTGCTTCCGGAATGGCCTTCTTCATGATCATGATGCACATGCGATTTGATCTCTCCCACCTTTCTATTTCCGTTTTATCATCAAGGGTGCTCTCATCCATAAGAGATGGGGAAGAATCAACCCTTAACGCAAGGTTAAGATCCATGACTTCGAGAATTATTAAGAGATTCTCTTGCCATGATTTGAAGTTAGAACCATTTAACATGGGAATTGAATTGATGTTAGCAGTAATATTAGCAGCAGACATAACTAAATAAAGAATAATAAACAAACAAAATAAGCTCATATTAGTCTTAAAACAAAAATAAATTCAAATAAAGGTAAATCTCATCTCAAGATACCGGACACTCCATTAATATTTCATCTTTGGATAAAATATTAACTTGTAAGTGATATATTGGTGTAATAATCAAACCCTGATAATAAGAATATGTCAAACAATAAATCTTCCTTTGGCCGATTTATTGTCACATATAAAACCAAATTACCATCACGTGTTTATTACCACAAGTTCTCATGCAATTCTATTAAATATGGACCTTCCTTTGGGCCAATCGATATTTATAGAAATTACATGTACAGAACCTTTTATATTCCAAAATAAATTAATTTTCACAAAAGAGGTCACTTTGGCGACAGATTGTTTCAATTAATTTATCTCAAAATATATATAAACCTACCAATATTTGAATTTAAAATTGTACCAAATTTTTTCCCAAAAAAAAGAAAATAAAAAAATAAAAATTAGGCCAAAGTCAAAAAAATCAATAGTTTGATTGGTCAACGGTTGATCGGTCAACTGCTGACCGGTTCGGTTGACCCGAACCGGACTTGAACCAAAACCAAAAACCCTAATTTTTTTTTTTGTTTCCTTTTTTTTTTCCTTTGAGTGGCAGCCATGGTCACCGCTCCTTATTTCATCATGACTGTCGCGGTTGGCAGTGGCTGGCCGCACCTCTCCCTTTCTTTTTTTTTATTCTTGATTCAGCGGCTTCCGCCGCCGCTTTCTCTTGATCTAAGCCGAGGCGTACTTGCTGGCACAGCCGAACGACCGTGCCTCTCTCAGCGCCACCGCCACCGCCACCGCTTACTAAATCCATAAAAGAGACCAATTTTTCTTTTATTCGAATTTTCAAAAATTTAAAAAAACTTCAAATTCCAGACTTCTAATATTTTGCAATACTAGCAACAATCAAAAGAGAGTTGTTCTCAAATTCAATAATTTTAATGATTCCGGTATGATTAAATTTAAGAACACCAAACATATAATCATTAACCAAAAATAAATTTGATTTTCAATGATTCAATATGAAGGGGCTCTGATACCACTTGTTGTGACAAAAAACCTTTGGTGAAAACCATCACCTATAACCAAAAAACATTCATGTTGTCTCGCTAAGAACTAATAATAAATTATGCGGAAGCGTACCTAAATCCATAATGTTGAATTTATCTCTTGGGTTGTGTGGTTGGCCTTCCAGATCAACACGTTTTTCTAGAGAATTCTTTAAGTTTCTCACTGCTCTCTCTCTGATGATCGGATGTCAATAGAGAATAGAAAGATACATGCGACCTGGGGACCATGACCACTTATATAGACAATATTTTTTGTTGTCATTAGGTATTCATAATTTTTGTCTATCATAAAATTATAATACCATTAGGTCTCTACACATTAAAAGCTCACACCCTATTAGATACATTGAAGCCTATAATACAGAAAAACTAAATAGATCACTTTTAATTAGGCTTAATCTTATTTGACAGCCACAATATATAATTATTTACATATAAGCCCAATGTTGAATTAAAGATCCAACAATGCTGGATTAAAGATCCAACAATGCTGGATTAAAAATCCAACAAGCAATAGATAGCTTAGCTCTTATTCATCTAGCAGGCATCACAAAGATCAGATTGCCAAAATGGTAGATGCAACTAGTGCAAGGATCCTGTTCTGAAAACCTCTAGATGAAAATCAATCAATGTAGCTCCAAATTTCCGAGGACCTGTGACATTAGTTAGAAATTTTAGCATAAAACATCACTGGTAGACTTTCAGGTTTTGATCAAAAGAAAAGAAAATTCAACAGAACACTAGATAAACAAAGGCATAATATCCTCAGCAGGCATAAAATATATTAGACTAAAGATATGACATAAGCAATGAGTATAAAACATCAAACAACAAGCTATGAGAAGGTGTTGGATGCTCTCTTAGCAGCTGGGAAGACCCTCAATTTCAGATTAAGTATCTGTTGAAATTGTGAACCAG